>CBVK0100465421.1:0-14802 GCA_900067695.1 Picea abies | reverse complement strand
CTTCTTGAGACTAGTCAATAGGACTAGTCAGATACCCTATCTTACACAGGGTGTATCTACAAATTTAAGATGACCCAGAAGCTGAAATTTTTACCACAACTACCTTACTATTTTTTGTAAATAGCCTCTAGATTTTAGTGTCTGAAACATTACAGAAAATATTTTATAGCGAAAATTACGCAATGGCTTAGTTCAGGATGATTCCAGAACCCTATCTTGTGCAGGTTGTATCTCCAAAAGTATAAGGCCTCAGGAGATGAATTTTGAACCTAACATACCGTGATCTGTGTACTAAAGATCCTCAAAGTTGTTCCATCTGAAACGTTGTATAAAAAAAGTTATAGCAAAAATTCCAAGGTGTCTCAGATGTAGTAGCGAAACCCCAAGACCTTGAGCTCTAATACCATATGTTAAGAACCAAATATCAATATAGCATAGAAAAACCTCAGAAAAAGTACTCAATGCCTTGAAAAAGATATAATTTTAGATAATAAGCCTCTTTGAGGGGGAAACCTCATTTTACCCCACTTAAATGTTCAAGTACAAGATGATTCANNNTTGGTATATATAGGAGACTAGGAGGTATAATTACAACTAATGGCCTAAAGACAACATAAATAAAATAACATTACTAATATAATATGCCCCAATTAAGGGGTAATGAGCCAATATTAGGGCTTAACATCCTGTGGGGTTTCTCCACTGCCAATGAGCATCCATAGCCCCGGTGGAGTCACCCCGGCGTCACAGACCTTGCTCCGCTGCCAACGAGGGTACATAGCCCCGGCGGAGATATCTGCATACCCTCTCCTACTGTGCACTCATTTGATATAGTTGAATTTTACTTTGGCAGAATGCCCTGAGCGAGCGGGAGAGGAGGACGTATGTTATTTGCAAAAGTATGAGGTGATTAAGGTGAAAATCACTAGCTCTATCTCTGAGGTGCATGTATTCCTTTCCAACTTTCCTTCTTTCCCTTAAGGTCTTACCAGACCACTAAGCATATACTTCTTACATTTCTCCAAAGTTATTCATCTATGTAGGTTAGATAGAGAGTCCCTCGAAATAATTGCAGGTTCCCCATCGCTTCTCGTGTTTGTATGTGAGCAACGAGTTAGGAAGAGAATTCGTTATGTCGCATGATTTGAGGTCAGCCATTGTCTTGCTAAATACAATCTTCAAAAGCGCAGAAGTCCAAATAGAAAAAGAAAATAAAAAATGCATTTCGCAATCGACCTAGCTAGACACAAAATCATGAAAAAATACGCATGCAAAACATAAAATATATTATTATTTTTTTATTTTTATTTTTTAATGGAAGTATTTTTTTAGGGCTTGGAAATTCACTGGGAGGGCGTCAGGTTCCCCCCTTAGATTATGTAACCGATAAATGCCTGCCCCAATCTTCTCGGCCACCTAAAAAGGTCCAAGCCATAGATTTTGAAACTTAGAATGCTTGCCTTTAGGTTCGTTTTCTCTGTCCCATTTCAAGAATAAGTCTCCTACTTCAAAATTCTTCTCTTTAACCTTATGCTTGTCAAACCATATTTTAACTATCTGTTGGTGGGCTATGAATTTTTATTTAGATTTCTCCCTTTCTTCTTCTAACATGAGCAGGGTGTCAATTCTTTGTTGTAAGGTTGATGAGGGATGTCCCCTGGACTCCTGAGCAAGTTGAAGAGATGGGAGATATAGTCTGTTTGGGAGAATGGCTTCATGTATGTATAATATAAAGTATGGGGAATTTCTATAGCTTCCTTGGGTGTAACTCTATCTGCCCATAAAGCGTTCTGGAGTAGATTATGCCAATTCCTTTGGTTATCTGCAACCGTTTTATTCAATATCCTTACTAGGTTCTTATTAGTTGATTCTGCCACTTTGTTTCCCTGTGGATAATAATTTGCAGAGTATATAATTATGATTCCTTTGTCTAGGGAAAACTCTATTAATAAGGTGTAAGAAAAATAAGTTGCATTATCGAAAACAAGAACAGAAGGGACACCGAACCTTGTGATTAGTTGTTGTTCTATGAATTGGATTACCACCTTCTCATTTACATGGGTCAGAGGAATGGCTTCTGCCCATTTCGTGAAGCATTCAATGGAAGTAAGTATGTACTTATGTTGTTTTGAAGAGCTTGGTGTAATTTCTCCTATGATGTCTATCCCCCATTTCTCAAAAGGCCTAGAAACAATTATCGGTTGGAGTGGGACTGCTACTCTCTTCTCTCTCAGAGCGCTTATTTGACAAGTTTTACAGTTTCTAGCATAGGTGTGAGCGTTTTTGAACAAAGTGGGCTAATAAGAGCCATCTCTCAGTATCTTATGATAAGTAATGTCTCCTGCAAAATTTCCACCTGTGGGGCCGTCACGGAGCTCCTTCAAAACTTTGTCTACATATTCACGTTCGAGGCATCTTAAAAGTACCCCATCATAGTTAACCCGAAAGAGTATTGAATTTATGAGGTGATATTGTGTAGATTTTAACCTAAGAGCTCTCCTTTCCCTGGGGTTTAGGTCTTCTAGGCAAGTCCCATGTTGCAGGAGATAATTCAATTTCTCATACCAAGAATCTTTCCCTGGAGAAATATATGAAGCTTCACCACACCATAATGCCATTTCATTCTCCCGTCCGGAGTCTTCATTTACTTGGTCTTGAGCCTCAGCTTCCAGTTTTCATAATCCTTGTCCTTTAACTATTTTAGCAGGTTTTATATCTAGATCAAATTCTTGGACTACTTCCATCCAGTTCCCTCTTCTTTCCCCCATCTCCTGTTGAGTAAATAGGGATCAGAGTGTGGGGTGAGGCACAATTACTTTGGTATGGTTCTTGAGGATGTAAGATTTGAAATGCTTTACTGCTTTATAAACTGCATAAGCGTGTTTATCTATAGCAGGATAATTCAGTTCAACTCCTTAGAGGTTAGTGCTCATGAATGACACCGGAGCTTCATTTTTGTCATCATCTATTTGAGTTAATACTACAGCTAATGATTGATCGGAGGAGAAAGTATAGAGGAAGAAATCTTTGTTGAAATTGGGACTTCGCAACACAGGGGCTTGAGATATAACAGTCTTAATATTCTTGAAAGCCTCCTTTCGTTCATCATCCCACTTAAACTCAATGTCCTTTCTGATTATTTTTTGTAGGGGTTTGATAGTTTCCGCAAAATCAGGAGTGAATTTCCTCACAAAATTGTTTTTCCCGAAGAACGATTGCATAGATTTTTTGTTGTGAGGCAGTGGAAGTTGAGTTATAGCCTTAATCCTTTATGGGTCTATGTGAATGCCTACTTGAGATATAATGTGTCCTAGCAGATTACCTTCTTCGACACTAAAAATAGTTTTCTTAGGGTTTAAGGATATACCGTATTTTCTACACCTTTCAAAAATCTGGGTTAAGTGTTGGATGTGATATTCTATGTTCTTTGAATACACAGTCACGTTGTCCAAGTAAAATACTACATACTTGTTGATTAGTCCTGAAATGCCACATCCATGGCCCTCTGGAAGGTCTCTCCTGCGTTGATTAACCCAAAAGGCATGTGTTTATAAGAAAAATTTCCCCACTTGGTTCGGAAGATAGTTTTTAAGTGGTCTTCTTCTAAAACTAGAACCTAGTTTTAACATGAGAAATCGTCCAGTAAAGAGAAAATATTAGAGCCAGACACAGTCTGCAAGAGCTGCTCCATTGGAGGAATTGGGTACTTGTCCTTTTTTTAAGCTCTGTTGAGGTTTATAAAATCTACGCATAGGCAAATCTCCCCAGACTTTTTCCTTATAGGAACCAAATTAGCTACCTATGCAGAATGTCTAACCTAGAAGATAATTTTGGCATCTAACAGTTTCTTCAACTCTTGACACATGAAAGGTTCCAGGGAAGGGTGATACTTTTGGAGCTTCTATTGGAAGGGTTTTACTTCAGGTTTTAATGGGATAGTGTGCTGAATAATACAGGTATCATAAGTTTTCAGATCTTGGTAGGACCACGCAAAGACATCTTGATATTGTCTGAAGAGTTTGAGATAGGATTTTATTTCCTCTTTAGATATTGTCCTACCAAGATTTATGTTTTTTTGGTTTTCCGGGGTTCCGATATTTATATTTTCATGCATGGGATAGGAACTACTGATCTTAGCATTTTTGGGCCCCTTAAATCGTTCTTTCAGGTCAAAAAGATTTTCTAAATTAGTTATCCCCTTCGGGATTGTGTGAGACCTCGATTTGTTCATTGGTTGACTTGTATGAAGGTTGGTTTCCATCGACTATCCCTGGAATACTTCATCATCAATGGCCAAGTCTTTAAAATTATCTTGGTTATTCAGAAATTTTATGATCTATTCATCTCCTTCAAAGACCTTCCAATTAGAGATGTTGTTGGGCACCGATGGTTTGTATAACAATTCTATAGTGAACCGAGAAGATTCATAATCCTCTAGAGGTGATAGCCTTGAGACAACGATGGCCAGAGAATCATAAATAATGTTCTTCGCTCTGGGACTTGTTGTAATGTTGAAAGCTTCAAAATGCTCTATTAGTCTATGCACTTCCTGTTAGTAATTCTTCAGGTGTGGAGAGTTGCAATGTATAGTATTCCTTATCTTTCTAACGATGATTTCAGAGTCTCTGAAAACCTTTAATCCTTATACTTTTAAGTCTATGGATTTCTTTAGCCCCTATACTAAAGCTTCATACTCGACAATGTTATTTGTGCATTCAAATTCTAGTCTACAAGACAGGAAAGGTTGTTTACCTTTAGGATCAATGAGGATGCACCTTGCCCCTGACCCTTCTTTCGATTTAGATCCATTAAAATATAGGGTCCAAACTTGTGGGCAACATGTATAGGCTTCCCCTTCCCTATTACTTTCCTCTTTTCCTCCTGCTAGTTCTATGATTTCTAACGCAGGCTCTTGGCAAAAGAGGGTTTCTTCCGCCGATGTCGGCAACTCCTCCTGAAAAATCATTTCGGAGTCCTGAGAGAGAGGGACATCAGATGAAAGAGGGGAGAAGTTCCCAAAGTAGGAATCACAAGAATAATTGCCTGGCACAAGGAAATCTGTCGATGAGGGTTCATTTAGGGTTTCTAGGTCAGTGACAGTATGTTTCAGATACCTTTCCCTATCAATTTTGATCATATTTTTGTATCCCTTCAACGGTAGCCAAAGGTGTGACCAATTTGTACTTAAGTATCCATTTAACTTCTTAGACCAATATCATCTTAGTAATAACCCATAAGCTTCTAGGATATCTACTACAATGGTGTCAATCACTTGCACAAACTTAGGATGTGTCGCTATTCTTATCATTACATCTTTGAGTTCTCCCATGACTTTGACTTGGGTTTTGTCTAGTTGTATTACATGTTTATCAATTTTGAGAGGAACAACATTTAATTTTTTGCAAATAGACAAGGGCATAAAATTGGAAGATGCTCCTGAATCGACCAAAAAATTGTGGAGGTTCCTGTTCAAAACTTCAAACATTAAAAGGAACGGTGGGACAAAAGGTTTTCCCTTCTTATCTTCCAAGCAGGCGTTTACAGTTGGTTTATTTACTAGATCCGTGGGAGTTAGATTTCTTTCCTGATCATTGATTGTCATAGGGTTTTCTACTGATTTCAAAGCTTGTAGCAAGAAGTCTTTTTGCTAAGGAATTCTACATATGTCCATAACTGATATATTAGCCTTCAACTTCTTCAAATCTTCAACTACGTTGTAATCCAGTTTGGGTGATTCTCGGGTATGGATGCTTATAGGGTTATTACAGGGAGAAAAAGGTGTTTTCAGGTGATCGAGAGTTGATATTCCCCCTGACATTTGGGTAGTAGTAAGGTCATTTGAGACGGGTTGACCTTTACTTCGTGTTTGCACCACCAAGACCTCTGTGCATGGTTCTTGAGACTCAAATAAGTCATCGGAAGGCATGATTAGGTCAGGATCCCATATCAGCATGGATGTATCTTCTGGTGGATCAATCTCTTCCTAATTAGCAACATTCATAACCGAACTTCTTGGTTGTTCGGTCAGGGAGACTTCATCTAGAAACCGATTGGCCATCAAATTCATGGCGTGCACCCATTGAGGTCAGTCTCTTTCAGAGTGGTTTTCTTGGTGGTAAGTATAGAAATAATTAGATGCTACATTTCCCAAATCGATATTCAAGTTAGATGGGGGAGGCTCAATTGCTTTGAATGGTGGGTTCCTTTTAAATAAATTCTTATAGGGCCTTTCGCCTTGGTTTCCCTCGTCGACACTTTTCTTCATGTCTATGATTTCGTTGGATAACTTCTTAACCATGCATTGTAGGTCCTCTATGTCCTCGCTTCCCTTTTCAGGAGCTTGTTTTGCTTGTTTCCCTGGGGGTCTAGTGAGCAATATCCCTCTCCAGGGAGGGGGTTGAGCTTCTTTCTTGACAAAGGAGACCTGAATTTCTTTGCATCCTTTCATTTGGAATTCAATCATTTTGGCTGCTTCAAAATTCTCATCTAGGGTCAGTTTGACATCCCTCTTAACAAACATGGAAATAGAAGCTGGGAGAGAATTAGGGTATACTTCGATTTGCAACTCTTGAGTAGGTTTAGCTTCGGGTTGGAATTTGTTTAAGATAGTGGTAAATATTTTATTAAAGTCTTTGACCCTTTCCTTCAAACTCATGGTGGAAACGAACAACTCATCCATCAAATCTCTCGTAGTAGTCTCTTCTACAAATTTATCTAAAAAATCCTTTTAAAACTTCGTCCAACTAGTTATGGGTCCTAAAGGTAAGTTAAAATACCACGTAGAAGCTGAATTCTTGAAACTGTAGGGGGAAAGCCTGCAAACTATGTCTTCATGCTGGACATTCATCAGTCTGATAGCCAGTATGAATTTCTTGATATGATCTTCAGGCAACCCTGAGGTTTCAGGGTCAAATTTAGGAAGTAATTTCTCTGGATGTCTGGGAAAATTATGTACTCATCCAGGGATGGCCAAAGCATCTCTGGCCAACCAAGTTTGATTTTTCTGAGGTGGGTTTCCCCTTTTTTCATCATGGTCATTGTTATCTTCCATATCTTTGGATCCTGAGTTAAACTCCTCCTCTTCCGAAAAATTGCCCCGCTCAGAGATGTCATCGGTTGGCGTTTCAGGGATTAGATTTAGAGGGTGTTTGATTTCGGTGATTGTGAAATCTATTAGGTATTCTACTGTGTGCACAAAGACATGGTCGGGGGTATCAACCACTGGTCTGCTTACTTTTTGTCTTCGAGGAAGTATCGGATCTAAGGACAACGCATCGATCTTTCAGGCGTATGCTCTTTTGATTCTTCTAAATTGATTTAATTCCTCATGAGGAAGAGTGTAAGGCATGTCATGGAACAAGTTTTCTTCCTTGATTTGGGGCGAGTTACTCGTTTCATGAGTACTCATTGTGTGTGGGATATCTTGGGAATGACTAGCCATGCATGTGGGTTGTTTTGAATCTACAGGTTGTCTAAAATATTATATGGAATATGTATTCAGCCATTCATTCTCAATCCCTCCTTCTAGCGCCAGTTCTGTTGATGGGTCCTAAATCCATTTAAATCAACAGTAGGAACCAAACCCGCCACTAAGGCCCAATTAGACTATGCAACGTTTAATAGTGGAATGGTTCTCTAGATCTTGCAATCCGACCAATTAATCTATGAGCTTTACGTTTTCTTGTGAAGGCCTCTCCTTTAGTTCAGACACTCTCTATTTCTGTATTTTCTCTTAGGTGTGACTGGTAAAAGATGTAAAGCCGGTATAAACCAACTAGGCAAAAAATGGGAACAAACTTTAACTATTGGAGAAGAGGTTGGGCTTGGGATAACCCTTACACCCTAGCTTGGAGACAATGATCATATACCATGGGCCTAGTACTAATACATTAACCACGTGAGTATTCCAATTATTGATTGATATACAAATTATCAAAAGAAAACATGCATGTGATAACTAATGGAAAGTAAAATAATTCAACTCTAATCATAAATCACATAATAACACAAAGATTCATTTTCATCATTAAAGAAATAACTGTAAAACATTGCATTAGATAACTTATCAATAGATTTAATATCTCTTACTCGTTACTACATCCATTCATGAGACTGAATAGGAAATAGTTCTTCTCCACATCCAATCATACATGCATTTGATGAAAACATAAACTTGTCTCAGGTCCAAAAGGACTTATCAATTAAAGGTAGCTCCAAACTAATTCTTAACAAAACCAGAAATGAGAGTTTCTTGCAACAACCATCGACCCTTGAATCATCGGTCGATGCTCTTATTTATAACATAAAATTAACTAAAAACAACGGCTAAAGTGCAGATAAGTAAAACAGAATTTTCCACATGGCGTTTCCTCCTATGAGTTTTCTATGAGTCATCTCAAGGTATCACTTTAAAAGGGTGACTCTTCTTGTACTTTGACCACTGGATGAACAACTCCTCGCAGGTGTTGGCGTATGAAAATCTATGTTGTTCCATCGGGGCCATGTAAATCTCTCTCATTTCTACTGCATCTGCCTGATACTTGACCAAACTGGCATTTAATTGTTTCCGCATAGCCCAATCTTTGATCGGGTGTTCCATAAACTGTCGCACCTGTCATGGAGCCCTGTCTGCCACCTTTGTTATTTCTTCAGCCCATGTTGATTCTTGCTCGATGTGTGATTTGAATATGTCACGCAGGTCGAAAAAGTCGTCAGCTGTGCCAAACTCGGAAAGGATGTCAGAGCCAAACATGTGTTAAGAGTACAAGTATGTTCCAAAAGAGTCAGGTCCGGTCATAAGGGGAGTCGTTAGGTGCCTCAGGTCAAGGAAAGTTGTTTAAACAGAATTCATGTAGGCAAGTGCAACCACCATCATCAACTCATCATGAAGTCTGGAAGAATGAAAAATCACGGAGCTCATGTTACATCCACCCTGCAACTCCTATCGACTGCACCTCACACGCCCTGGAACGTCTTCGTCGCTCGGATGTGCCACATAAAATATTCATTTCACTTCAAACATCTAGTCACCATGAATTCAGTGTTCCCTGGAATGTTTCCACCCATGGCCCACTCTGCTATAAATTTTTGATGTTTTGCATGCATTCTACTCACTAGCCAAGCTTATGCATTGTTGATAGTTCGCCCCGCGAGGCCAAATTGATCAAGTTTTTTCACCTCGGGCCCTCACCAATTTCCCTGCACATAAGATAGATTTGTATTGCACCATGGGAACCCCTCAAAACATATGAAGGGGCACACAAAGCAGCAGAAGCACCAGGCCTAAGCCTCAAAGCGACTGGGATTTGTTCTTACTCGCAGCGGGCACCCCCATAGTTTCAAAGGCAAATTCCCATCTACGCACGGAAACGATGATATCGCACCTCGTGAAGGATGAAGTGGAAGAAGTTGTGCCAGAAGGAAATACGTTGGAAGACATGCCTCTCCCACAGCAGATACCCTGGAAAAGGGGACGTCCAAGGAATAATAAGGAAGCTGGGGAAACCCAAGTCCCAAGCGATCTGTGCGCAAGATTGACTGCCAAGGAATTACTTATGCGTGCTATTCGGCTAGAGCCTGTTGAAGTCACAAGTCGAGGAAGTGGGAGCGGAACGAGGAGGAAAAAATCCACAGATGCTAACATTCGAGAGTCGGCTCAGCAACTGAAACAGGCCAACTCACCATCGCCGAACTCTACCAAGAAAATAGAGAATTAAGACAACAGTTGGTGGAAAAAACCCTTGAGGTGTCAGTATCACAGGATCGTAAAGGGAACGTGACATGGATTAAGAGACAGCTCCGGGAAGTGCAAGATACAATCGTTCATTTTCATGAAGCACAAAGGGCATCGGAAGAACAAAATATGAAACATCTAGAGAATGAGAAGCAATCGGGGAAAAATTTCGCGCGGATATTACCAACATGCATAAGAGACATGATTAACTAACTCTATTTTATATTCTCAGATGTGGCACAAATATTGACATTTTTTAGAAGATTTTTCATGTTTTTAATGTAAACCGGGTTGATTGGCCAAATAGTGTAGATAGTGCCCATTATATGTAATTTGAGCTCGATTGAAACCTAATGTAAAAGTCCTGATACTTCAATGAAAGGATTCTGGTTGTAGTAGTTAGATGTATCTTTTCATTTCTTTGTGTACGTATTTCTTGTGTTCTTCATCCATATATTTTTCTATTTGAGTCAAAACATGTTTTTGAGCCCAATATTTGTTGTGTAGCGCCCCTTGTTGGTGCCCTTCAGACAGACTATATTTCCTCCAAGTTAACTCCAAATCTTTCAATTTAATTCATCATGGGTTGACGGTGAAGGCGCAGAGGGTGATATGTTCTATCGGTAAATTCAAATGGTCCTTTTGAAGAAAACCTCTGACACCGATCGATTTCATCGTATGACGCTGATGTGGTGAGACTAACTTGGGAAACATGGAAATGAAAATCGGTGACTTAACTTGCGAGTATTATTTGGAGTTGGGACCTTCCTCCAGTTGTGTGTTCTTAAACTAAACCTGGGATCATTGCTGCCGAAAAGGTGTCGAGGATTGGCGATCGGGGATAAACCTATCATGTACTTTATTTTGGGTTAGCATCTTCAAAACTCCCGATGCTGAAACATTTCTGGAGTCAGTGGTTGGAGAAAACTTTTAGCGTGGTCCAAACGTTCGTCGCAGTTTGGTTTTCTCTGTTTCGCTAAGTGCGTCGGGTATCAGCCATCGGCGATATCATTTCTTTCTTTGTGAGTGTTTACTCTTTTCGCCTTTTATCGATGCCGAAGAGGATTGGTTGTCAGTGGTATTCTTGTGTGATGCTTATCGCGAAATAAAACTTCCCTTTGCCGATGCCGGTGAAGATTGTTTATTGACGACTATGGTTTGTTCGAGTGATTTTCATTCATCTTTTAATTCCTTTCAATGCTGAATATTTGAGCGCGTCGGGTGAAATATCTTGGCTGTTGATTCTTATTTAAGTGTTAAGTCTTTTTAATTCATGAGTTTTCATAAATTCAAGCAAACTTTGGAAGACTTAATGAGAGTAAAAACTGATAAGCAAAGGCGACATTTTCACAATGAAGTCGAATTGGACAGTGAAAAAGATCAAGTGGTACCCAAAAAATTAAAATTTGACATAGGCTTTTTAGGGTGTGTTGAGTGCTCAACAAAACACACAATTGGTTGTTAGGTGTTTCCTAGATAATTGGGCTATGTACTGAGTCGTGGGAATTTTGGTGATAGGTGAATTCATAAATTGGTCAATCCCTCTCTCATTCCATTGGTTTGTCCTTTTATGGTTTATATCGTATGGGATAATCATGGTTCATATATTTTGGCATGTTATGGAACTATCTCATATCATGCATTTTGAATCGATCTCGTGTGTGTGCCTGTGTGTGTTTTAATTAATTTTCATCTCATATGTGTTCAATTGATGATGTTTAAGTTGGAATGGAGTTCAATTAAAAGTAGAGGAAATATTGATATAAGATATGCCATTCCCTTGCATTTAGCATTGTGGTTTTGTCTCATTTTATTTCCTCATGAAGCCAACTCATTTATATATGTTTAATTAATGGTCTCTCTCATATCTGGAGTAACAACCTTTCCTTTGATGTTTAAGGAGTGGCCATTTCATAAATGGTTTTAATTGATTGTCTCATGTATGTTTTAATGAGTGGTGTTCAATTTGAATTGTTGTATAATTTGGCTTGGTTATAAGCACAAGAAACCTAGAAGGATGGGCATTAAATGAGACACACCATTCCATTGTGAAGACATTGTGAACCATATTCTATCTATAGGTCCATTGAGAAGAGTCCATTGGTTATCAAAACAATGTATAACAAGTTGGTTCCATTAAGCATAGAGATATAAAATTTGTGCATAAGTAGTTTGGTTGTTGGTTTTTAACCCCAATAGTGAGAACCATTGATTGGGTATTTTTAGAATTCATCAAATAAGCCAGTACATTTAGAACTAAACACACATGCAAAACCATGACGGTGTCTTGGCCTTGATCACCTTGGTAGATTAAATTCAGTTGGGTATTCATGTGCAGAGTTTCACCAAATATAGAGTTCTTAATGATAGAGTAACTGTAGAGTTCTAGTTGTTATTGGAATTTTCAGTTGGTTTCTTGTGTGCAGGTTACACCATAGAACAATATATCTCACCAATCATGAATAATGGTGCACAATAGTTTTCACTCAAAATGGCATTGAAAACAAATACCTTGTATCCATTCTAAATACAAAGATCTTTGCATAAGACTAAGAATAAATACCACATTTAAATTCCATTAAGTATCTATGTTGGTGAAGTGAGAGGGATATAAGTCCCTCTTTTACAGGTCACAAGGTATCAAAGCAATTGAATCCTTAATTGTGATGAAGCTACTGAAAATTTGAAGAGAAAGTAGACTTAGCATGTGTGAAGAAAAAAGAGAAAGGTTGGAATACCTACAGGCCATTAATGTGTAGCTTCAAGAATAGAATTATCACTTGAAGGAGGTCTATATGTTTGACCATAGGATGGAAGAGATGTAAAATAACCTTGAGGCCTCTACAAAATTTCTATAGTTTCTAAAGGATTGATTCGTTGAACATCAATACTATGCCATTGATGCCACGGCAGGTTGGGACAAGTGTAGAGTTCAATTGGTGCAATTGGTAGGGAAGATCACTAAGATGAATAGTTTTCAAGAGGATAGGCTCACTCACATGATGACCCAACTACAACAAGAGTTGATAGAGAAGTAAGAAACATTGGCAAAGTTGTAAGAAGTTGTCCAACAACATCAAGAAGAAAAGAAATCTTCCATTGCAACTATAGAAACCAACACCATGACTAAGACAAGCATGGTAAGTTCACATTCTTTAGACCTTTCTCAAAAGCAGTTTGGTGAATTTGAAAATAACACAAATGGAATTGGTTCAAAATTGTTAAGGTGGATGGGATATCATGGACAAGGTCTAGGCAAGAGAAGATAAAGCATCCTAAACCCTATTGTAGCTAAATTGGGGGGCAAGAATGAAGGCCTAGGTTTCAATGGTGGGGAGGGAAAGGCCACAAAGACCAAATATCACATTTGTGAAAGAAAAAGACGTGGTAGAATTCACATGTTCATTAGAATAAAGGGCAGTAGCAAATGAAGATGGAATCACACCACCACTTTAACTTTCTTGTGGAAAATTGCAAAAGGGTAGCAATGAGCAAAGTGCAAATACTCAACCTACACTAAAATTTAGAAGAAGTGGAAAACAAATCAGCTAGAACAAGAAGAAGAGGACCAAGAGGTATCGATCATGCAAGACATCCCTCTTTTGCCATTGGTGTAAGAGGAAAGGCCATAACACTGCCAATTGTTGGTACTTAGATGTTTATTCATTCGGTGGGAAGAAACACCATTAGGTGGCATCTTGCTAGGAGAAGCAAAAAACATGCTACAATCCAAATTATTTTTAGGGGGGGGGACAACAAGAAGACTTCCCCAAACCAACAACAAACTCAGAGGTGCATGGAGAAGAAGAGCATGCCAAGTAGTCCATAGAAACACCAAGAATTTTTTCCACCATTACAATTTGAACGGACATTGGGATGCTAGGGGTTGGAGACTTCATCCATAGCTCTACCCCGCTAGAACCTCCTTGTTAAGAGAAGTGTGTGGAGAATGAAGCCTAAAGGAGATAAACAACTCATTGCATCTCCAACCCAAAGAGTAAATTTTTCCCAAGGAGTTATAGTGGTAAAGGAAGTTAGCATCACCATCAAATAAGAGGGTGAGTTTATCTTGACAACAAAGAAAACCCCACTCAAATGGTTACCTAAAATATTCCAAAATAAAATTACCTTCTTGGAGATGTATTGGAGATTTGTGCAAGGAGGCCAATGACATTCCCTCAACTTTCCCTCAAGACCATGGCCTATTGATGATTGTCACCTATAGCCATACATGTGTAGGGTTCATCAAATGTTTCAAGAGGAATAAGGTGCTATGATTGCACACCGAGTAGATAATTTAAGTGATGTTATTGAAAAGACAAAGTGATGGTAAGAAAATGAAAACAATAAAGGGTTGTTTCCATGTCAAGAAGCAATTGATCCTATTAGAAGAAGGTAGACCACACTTCCTCTTATGAATTTTTTTCATGATGGCATATGCTTGTTAGGATCTCACTGAACAAGCAAGTACCAAAATTCAACTTGGATTTCATTGGATGTCAAGATAAACCATCTCCAAGTCTGAGAATGAAAGAGACTTGCATGTTGAAGATGGAATTGAATTTTGAGTGAAGAGTTTGGATATTAAGATTGGTCAGAGTTGAGATTCAGTTAATAGACCTCTACACTATGGGAATAAGTGAGCTAGGAAATAGATCCAAATCCATAGTTGAAACAAGAAATACATACAAGATTCAAAGATGTAGCCAAGAGACAAAGTTAGAGCCATGTTCCAAAGAAGTAGAAAGAAGGTGCATTGATCCATATTGGTTTCCTCTAAGATTTTGGTGATCAAAAATATTTTCAATGGGAGGTGTGATTATAAATGAATCTGAAGACAAGCAAATGGATGCAAGACTCATTACCTATAAGTGAAATTTAACAATTAATGAAGGTTAGATAAAAACATAAAAGACAATGCAAGCAGTAAAAGAAATTTAAATAAAATAAAAGAGAGGAAAATAAAAGGAATTAAATGAGGAATAAAAATGAAAATAGGAGAGAAAAATGAGGAATGGGAAATGAAAGGCCAATCTCTTTGATTTCCTATTACCACCCCCCCCCTCCCC
>CBVK0100465413.1:0-21153 GCA_900067695.1 Picea abies | reverse complement strand
TATATATATATAAATACTTTCGGGATGCTTCGCTCCTGAGGATTTTTTGAAAATGACGCTCTCGACGCTCCGCTTCCTAAAAAAGCTCCCGCTTCGCTCCGCGCTTTGGCAACATTGATCTGGACAGTTTTTGTTTGGGCTGTTGGGGGTTTTCTTTCAGCCACCAATTTGGTCATTGGGGTTTTTGTATCAGCTCTATACTTGATGTTTGGCATGCTGATTAGTTTTCTGATATTTTACCCTAAAAGTTATTCCTGGCAACTTGTACTAAGGATCATGATGAGATCCACCCTGAGGGTTTGATCCATGATCTCTTAAATCTTTTCTGAGCATACATCAAAGAGGATAACAACAACATATCAGGTAAATCTGTTCTTTGTTTCGCTAAGTAAATTCTCAGATTATGATTCTTTGTTTCGCTAAGTGTTTAGAAAACACCTAAATTTATTTATGTTTCTGGTTGGTTTACTTTTTGCCCTTAAATTCTAACAAGAAGAACATAACGAAAGATGTTGTGTGGTTTTCTCCCGCATTGGGTTTCCACATAAAAGATCCTAGTGTAATGTGTTTTTTGTGTTTTGCATGTATTACTGTTTAAGTAAGCACTTTAAATAACTTTAATTTGTTGAAAGGAAAGAAAATCGAGAGCTTTGATACAATACTGATTCACACCCCCCCACCTCTCAGTATTGTTGTAAGTTATAAAACTTCTGCCATTTTGGAGAATGCCTTGCCTGAAATAAGGCTTGATCAAGATCAAAAAATCAAGGGAGCATTCCACATTTAGAGATCTACAGACCCCTTAATTCATTCATTGCACAAATTCCTACGACGCTCTCTTACTAATCAAGTTATTTCATGCAATATGACATGGTCAAAGGTAGATTTTAAGGTGGAAAAGGAGTGCCTGACATTAAAGGAATCCATTGAATTTGTTAAGGCAGATTTTCACGAATAAGGAACCACCACTGCCAATGGAACATGCCCAAATGTTTCCCTGAATTCATGTCCAAAAGCATTTTTCTCTGGCCAACCTCGGCTGGGAAAGCTGGTGGTGATTTGCAAGCAATTGTCTCAGTTAGAGATCGGAAACACTGAAGAAGAGTCATTGCAGCATTTCAGCAGGGAGATAGTCTATCACCACTACATCACACTATTGAATAGACCCATCGTGATCATGTGAAGATCTGTGAAGAAATAAATACATGCAAATCTGTAAGAATTTGATGCTTGGCTTCGGAGCCATTTGGTTGTTGTGTGTTTCTTTTATCCACTGATATTGAAATTGGACAGCTGCCATTTTAGAAAATGAAATGGGACAGCTGGTAGTTCCTTTGAAACAACTTAATATGTATGTATCAGATCTGAACCTAGATCTACTGGTGTGAGGAATATTGATTGCACAGAGTAATTTCATGTTGTTGTTGTTAAGTTGAGATATTATTTGCTTAACTGCCCATGTGAGGAGATCAATCTGTATTTCCCTTTGCTGCTCAAAGAGGTAGTGAAACAGATTGTCCATCAAATTGAAGGTTTTTGATGCTGCCTCCAAAGCCATCTTAGAAAATGAAACTCATTGCCTCACATTTGTTGATGTTATTGTTGCTATGTCTGGATTGCTTGTGTGAAAAAGGATATGATCGATGGCAATGTTACATTTATCGTTAATGGGAATTATTGCTGGGAGTCAAAAATTGAAATTATCGGCAATATCGGAAAATTATCGGGAAACTTGAAAAAATACAAAAATAATCATTTTTTTCAAAATTTTGAAATTCTAAAACAACATCACATCAAACAAACACATTGTTACATAAATATGAAAAGAAAACCGATATATAAGATGTATAAGTGTTGATTTTTGTAGCTTTGGGAGGTATTCCCACAACAGGCCCTAGTGTCCGGCATGTGGGAATCCTCGTTGGCACTAGATTACTCTTTCGTTTGGTGAAAACGCCCTTGGGATGAGGCTAGGGCCTCATGGGCTTGGTGATGGGCTTTGAGGGTTTGTGTAGGGGTGTCACACCCACAAAGAGGATTAAAATATTCTAATTAAATGTTGAGTTTAGAAGGGGTGTCTAAACTCACTCATTGGACTCCTATATAAGGAGAGGAGAGATTGTTACGAATCTCATTGTGACATTATGGAGTTAGCACAAGTGAGTAAACACTTGTGCTAGGAGGATGGAGATTTCAGCAAGGAAATTTTTGTACCAAGGCAATTTGGCCGAGGGTTTTTGGTCATTATATTTTCTGTTATTGGCAGGGAAAACCACACGTGTGAGAGGAGAGAGACCACACGTGTGGAGGAGAGAGGTTGCAGCGAAGAAGAACAGGCCGCAAGTGTGGTACGGACCACACGTGTGAACCGTACAGGTCCATACAACAATAAAAAAATGCACGTGTCAGAATAGGCAAGTTGCACGTGTGAGAAAATTTTGGGCAGATTTCATGCCACACGTGTGAAGGAATCTTTAGCAGCAACAAGTCACACCCACAAAGAGGATTAAAATATTCTAATTAAATGTTGAGTTTAGAAGGGGTGCTAAACTCACTCATTGGACTCCTATATAAGGAGAGGGAAGATTGTGACAAATCTCATTGTGACATTATGGAGTTAGCATGAGTGAGTAAACACTTGTGCTAGGAGGATGGAGATTTCAGCAAGGGAATTTCTGCACCTAGGCAATCTGGCCTAGAGTCTCTGGTCATTATATTTTATGTTCTTAGTAGGGAAAACCACATGTGTGAGAGGTGAGAGACCGCATGTGTGGAGGAGAGAGGTTGCAACTGAGAAGAACAGGCCGCACGTGTGGTACGAACTGTACAGACCACATGTGTGGACCGTAGAGGTCCATACAGCAAGAAAAGAAGCCGCATGTGTGAGGATAAGCAAGCTGCATGTGTGAGGAAATTCTGGGCAGATTTCAGGCCGCACGTGTGATGGAATCTTTGGCAGCAGCAGGTTCGTACCGCTGATGTCAGCAAGTCGTAGGTGACCTACAACAGATTGCAAATTGGAATTTTGTCTCAGCTAAAGTTTGTTGATTTTGGTTTTTCAGAGGACAAGGTTGTTCTCACATTTGTGGTGAAATTGTGTCAACTGGTGTTAAGTTTTAATGCTTAGCTCATGCACATGTAGTTTATTTCAATTTAGCATGTACTTGAACCATAAACAATGCAACAGTACCATAAACAAGCGCTGCAATAATCAAGATCACAAGAAGAATAACCATGCACAAGAACACAAGAATTTATCCTGGGAAAACCCTTCTCAACCAAGGGACAAACCCAGCAATCCTTTGCTATATTCTCAAGAGAAGATCCCCCACACCATAGACCTTAGCACACAAGAGGGTGCTTACAAAACCTAGAAACTTGCACCCAAGAAAGATGTGCACTTCAGTCGTACAAGTGTTTGCTGAAATTATGAGATGACAAGTGAGTGAGTGTGATCCACAATGGGGATCCACTCTTATTTATACAAGACTTGACACAGCAAAAGGTGTGTCTATTGGCACAATAGGGCCGACTTCTATAACTCAAAAATATAATTAATCTTTACACAATATTAATTCTCTTTCACATGGTGGGGCCAACTTGTACCCTTTACAACATAAATTAGGTTTACAACAAATCTTCCTCTCAGACAATATAGCAAGGATCTCTCTCATCCTCTAGTGCTCAGCCACTAGGGACACGTCCACCTGTGCTCACCCATAGGGACGTCACACTCAATAGATTAACTCAATTGAGTCCACAGGAGTACTATCTGGAGAACATCTCAAGCCGACTCAACTAAGTCCATAGGAGTACAAGGCAGGAGACCATCTCAAGTCGACTCAACTCAGTCCAGAGGAGTACAAGGCAAGAGACCATCTCAAGTCATCTCAACTCAGTCAAAAGGAGTAGACAAGAGACCACACAACATCACAACTCGGTCCAGAGTCCGACGCACACCCATCACATGGGCACACCCAACACTTGGGCTCTCTCTCACAGATGTCTCAACTCAATCCCGAGGAGAACGATCTGGAGGATGTCTCATGAAGCTGCAATCAACAACAACTGGGAGGGCTGATTTTTCCCTTAGAATTTCTGAATTTGACAATTTTATAGAACAAAAAATTTCGTCTCTCAAGTGCATGGATGATTTATCTCAGATCTTATCGTTTCTGTTGTTGTAACATTCTGTCATAATTTCAATGTAAAATTCTTCAATGATAGCAGCTAGGGTTTATTGTTTGATCACTAGGAAGTAATTTTCAAATCTAAAATTAGTCACATAGAATTGCATGTGAAAATTGACATGGTATCAGAGATGAGGCTTTGAAGGAAGAGAGGAGTCATCTCATGAGACACAATTGGTGCAGATATTTTTTTGTTCTAGGCAGGTTATCATGGAGACTTGGTTGGTGGATAGTGGAGCTTCTCGTCATATGACAGGATCGCAGAAATCACTCACCAGTTTGACTGAGAAGAACTCACGATTGCAGGTGGAACTTGGTGATAATGCCAAGTATGCAGTCAAGGGAGTTGGAACAACTTCGTTTCAATTGAAATCCAGGAAGCCTCTCAAGATGAGTGAAGTGTTGTATGTCCCTGGACTGAAGAAGAACCTACTTTCTTTCTCTACCATGGAGGATAGAGGGTATGCAGTGGCATTCGTACACAAACAAGTTCTCGCTCGACCAAAGGGATTAAGCCTTGTCTCAATAGAGGTCATTGGCACTCGTGATGGCAATCTCTATAAGTTGGTTAGCCAGCTCAGGCCCTAGCACATGATAGTGATAATCTATGCGAGCTTTGGCATAGAAGATTGGGACACTTGCATTACAAGGCTTTGCCAGGATTGAGAAAAATGGTTACAGGTCTCCCAGAGTTTGGAGCAGCAGAGCACCAGGGTGTATGCAGGGGTTGTGCACTTGGCAAGAATGCCAAAGTTGTTTTTTCAAGCAATGATAGGAGATCCAAGGAGATCCTAGACCTGGTACATTCAGATGTGTGTGGACCAATGTCAGTTCCATCTTCTAGTGATTGTCGGTATTATGTGACCTTCATTGATGATCACTCCAATAGGACATGGATCTTCTTCATGAAGACCAAGGATGAAGTCTTCAGTCGATTCAGGGAGTTCAAGGCTCTAGTGGAGAATCAGACTGGGAAGATGATCAAGATCTTGAGGTCAGATAACGGGGCCAAATATACCTCCAGTGAGTTCAGGGATTTCTGCAAGGAGGCAGGGATTAAGAGGGAGTTGGCAGTGCCTCTCAACCCACAGCAGAATGGGGTAGCAGAGAGGAAGAATCGTACCATAGTTGAGGTTGCCCAGGCAATGTTGCATGGCCAGGATCTACCCTTGATGCTTTGGGCAAAAGCATGCAACACGACAGTTTATGTCCAGAACAGGATTCCTCGTAGTATCTTTGAGGACAAGACTCCTGAGGAGGCATTCATAGGAGTGAAACCTGGATAGGGCATTTGAGGATCTTTGGTTGTCCAATCTACATCCATGTCCCTAAGGAGAAGAGAATGAAGTTGGAACCTTCCGGGAGAAAGGGCATGTTTGTGGGATACAACGAGACTTTGAAAGCCTACCGGATATACATTCCAGAACAACGATATATTGAGGTTAGTTGAAATGTCAGGTTTGTGGAGGACTTGGCTTTCAGGAGGTCTCGTGAGATCATAGCAGGTAGCAAGGAACAAGAGGCTCCAAAGGTTGAGGAGAGTACAGTTCCATCCAGTACAGAGGAGTAGCCCTCCAGTTTTGAGGAGGCAACAGGTCAACAAGTTTGGAAGGATACCATGATGGAGGAGTTTCAGTCCACCATGAACAATGATGTTTGGGACATAGTTTTGAGACCAGAAAGGAAGTCTATGGTAACTTTCAAGTGGATCTATAAGATCAAGCATATTGCAGATGGTAGTATCGAGAAGTATAAGGCAAGGTTCATAGCTAGAGGGTTCTCCCAGAAAGAAAGAGTGGATTATGAGGAGACTTTTGCTCCAGTTTCCAGGTATACTTCTATCAGGACTGTGTAATATCCCCAATAGAATGGGCTAGGATATTATGTCCTTCTATGTAGTAAATTTTCTTGATGCTCTAATCTGGTTGACAAATTTTCACAAACAATTTGCGTGTATTCTACTAATAGACATTTTGTCAAACATATTGCATGTAATACAAATACACCAGAAATAGAATGGACAATATGTGGTGTTTTATTATGAATGAAGATTTGAATACAACAATCCAATGGCTGCTATGGCAGCTGCAATACCTCAATGGAAAACACACAATACAAGCCAAAAACCTGGAATCATGCCATGGCCTCCTCAACAAATGAGATCAAACCCTCCAAGTGCCACAACCTCTCCAAGCAAATCACTACAACCCAAAACTGAAAACAAACTCAATATGAAGTTCCAATGAAGATCATGGATGGATCCTCCTTGTCTAGATAGGGCAGATATTGCATCACTGAAACAAGCCCAACAATGGAAGGGTTTTGCCCAAAACCCCAACAAAAACACTGACTACAAAAGCACTCAACAAGATATCATATCATAATGCCAAAGTGAGGCTCTATCCCTCCTTCTATATTTTCTCCATGCCTTCTAGAATTTTCCTCTTTTTGACTAAATCAAATATAACCCTTATTTTCCCTCGAATTTTCACTTTAATATTAAAAGTCACATTAATAATGGTTAAGTAACTTATTAATCTAAAGTTACTTTATTACCATAATGTCACTTTAAAAAACATAACATCTCCTAACTAATGGACATTGAATGACCCTCTTTTTACTCATTTTTCTCTACTGACAAACCACAGAAGTCCCTTCTACTACAAAACAGGAAAACCCAAAAAGGGGACATGGTGAGGCTCTATCCCTCCTCCTATCTTTTCTCTATGCCTTCTAGAATTTTCCCCTTTTTGACTAAATCAAATATAATCATACTCGTCCAACCATCGTGCCCACTCTGCATCCACAAGCTGTAATGCCTCAAAGGATCACATCCACTATCGAGGATCATACCCATCCAATGTATCCCAACTCTAAAATTAGACCTCATAGAGAATTCTAAGTGGTCATCAACTGATAGGAAATCCACTACACCTCGTCTCCAAGTGTCAAAGGGAAAAGTCCTAATACTCCAACACCTCCTATCTACTGCAATCATCCAAGTATCATACGGACAATCTCACCACATATCATCCGCAAAGTCCCTCTATGCGAACACAAGAACCCCGTAGATGGTAAAGTCAATAGGATCCCAAACTAGCATGTATAATGTGGAGCATATAGCACTGGTCTGTAAGGTGCTAATACAAGAATCCACCCAATTGGTGTTGATATGCCAAGCAATCATAAGTTGCATAAACTCAGTCAACTCCTTGGAAGACCACTCCTAAGCCTCCCAAAAGTAAACTTTGAAAAGTCAAAGCCGGTGCTAACCTCTCTAATAGTGGCTAAATTGTCAAACATTGCGATCCCAGGGTCTCAAAATAATCCTGGAAAGGTACCACCATGTTGAGGCTGCACCACTTTGATCATCATCGTCGGACCAACATGCCCAGTCTGCATCCTCCTCTCCTGGAACCCCAAGATGAACTCCCGGAAGGGACTGAAACCACTATCTTGGATCCTCCCCTGCGAAGGTGTCTCTAAACCGACAAATCCACGGCCAGCCTCAAGTCTGTCATGCCAGATAGAGTAAGTATCGACCTCCCGTCTACTGACGTCCCAAAAATAAAGTGGACCAATCACTGTCACGGCTTTGTCGACTATCATCTGAATCAATCTATCACTCAGACGAATTCCCGGATCTCGCCACCAAATTGGAATTTCACCACTCCTAATACCTGCTAGTTGTTGTGGTGTCATACTGGTAACCATAGGAGTTAAAATGACCCATGTCCCTGGTATGCCATCATCTGGTGGAAACCAAGTACTCAGAGTCAATTATGTGTCTGCTAATTTGTTTGGCCTTTGTCAAACTACACTGGAAAATTTGCTATCTCAATCACCGTCAATGTACTCAAATAATTCGTGGAGTCTAAACATCTCCCTCAAAAGTAGCCTTGTCACCTAAAGTGCCTCATACTCATACAAGTACCCAGAATGCCCTGCAAAAGGTGAATCATACATAGCCCTCATAATCCTCTCCCTAAGTGTGGACTCAGGGGCTACATGTGTGCAACCTCCATAGCGGATAATGCCATCCACCACTCTATTAAATGAAATCTCGGTGAATTGATCCAATACAATATGGATCTGTGCTCTAACCACATAGCCCAAATGAAAGAACTTTGTCATGGCTATAATCCTACCTGCCTCACCCAACTAACTCAGGTGAAACCCACCATGTCCTATTGAAAATATTGTTGGCATCAAAAAATAGCACTAGATGTCATTGCCCACAGGATTGGAAAGCGTCAGGTTCGTTGTTCAACCACAATGGTATGATCAAGAACTTCGAGTAACATCTAAGAGTAATCCTACGAGTATCCTATTCTTTGTCCCTGCTCTGGTGATATCCCAATCGAAGATCACTCTTCGAGGAATATTCCTCTCCCTAAAGCTCGTCTATCAACTCAATGATCCTGGGTGAACCAAACTCAATGATGTGTCTACAGTCCTTGTCTGGAGGTCTCCCCAGGGGAATTGTCTCAAAACCCCACTATATACCACCGCACGCAGTTGTATTCCGTTGTATACTATTGCACACCATTGCATCCTCATGTACCACATGTTGTCCTTTATGTGCCACTATAACAATCACTCTACAAATATCAACTGAACCTAGATCCCATAGTGATGTATCCACATATGTCCTATATGCAATCCCCCAATCAACCGGTGCATATACTTCCTTGTTGGTTGGTCTACAAGGAATTTTCCAACCACCACACACAGTTGTATACCGTTGTATAATATTGCACACCACTGCATCCTCATGTACCACCTGGTGTCCTTTATGTGCCACTGTAACAATCACTCTACAAATATCAACTGAATCTAGATCACATAGTGATGTATCCATATCTATCCTATATGCAATCCCCCAATCAAAGGTGCATATACTTCCTTGTTGGTTGTTCCACAAAGAATTTGCTCAACTACCTCTTATGTAGCTAAGCCTTGACCCAAAAGGAATGGCTCATGATCCCTATAATGCAAAACAGGTGCACGGTCAAAATCCTCTACATCAAACCTCTCCTCCAACACCTACAACTCTGAATGCTCCCCGTGCGGGATTGTCACAAGAGGCTCCTCCCTCAAATCATGAGTGCCACTCATGCCCTCGTGTGCTATTGCTGCCAAAGATGACGGAGTCTCTTTTGTTGTCATCAATGAAGAGCATGCCAAACTAAACTGGTAATAAAGCTCCTCAATCTCCCTTTCCTTGTCTTCAACGAAACTTAAGAGCAAGGCCTCTATCCATGAACAACTGCAAGTAATCAGATTTCATCCACTATAGTGCTTCTTTGATGATGCGTAATTGAGCACTAGTGATCCCATTTGCAATTTTGTTTTGTCTCTCCTCCATCTGATTTTTCCACATAAGATCTTCAATAAACTTATGAGTACCATCTGCCCTAGTCAACACCTACATAATTTTCTCCTCCTTGACCAATAATTGGTCTTCCAACCCCTGTCGAGGTATATTCATGTCCTCATCATCATCATTATCATCATAACTGAGATATGGTATTGAATCCTCATCAAGTATAAGTGATATCGCACTTAGACTTCCCACATCATAAGCATCATACACAGTGAAAGTTGTGAGATCCTCAACATCTGCTACGTGGAACATGTCATCATAAGATGTTGCATCCTCTTCTTGTTATGATTCATTAGAAGTATACCCATCTAACACACTAGTGTCCTCGGCCTCATTGGATAGCTCTAATGATGTATTATAGACTATTGTTTGATCTTCCTTTGTGCACACATCCTCCTCATGGCTAGATGCATGCTCCTCCACCTGTCTTCATGCTGGTCTCCCTTCACTTTTTTCCCTGTACTTTTAAAATAATCATCATCCAAATCCTCGGGACAACTTTCGTGCTTGAGTTCATAATAGTCTTTGAAGGGTAAAGTTGCACGGACCTTCTCATTCAATGTTAGATACTCCTGGTAGTCAATGTTAGATACTCCTGGTAGTCAGGCATATATTTATTTGCCTTCAACTCCCTCAAAAGTGCATTCAAATATTTTGGATTAACCTTCTTGAATAACTTCAACATGGTTGACAATTTGGTATTTTTCGGCCAGGGTTTCATCAAACATTTAATAAACCCTTGTCCATGGAATGCATTGTTGTTTTCTCCCTTCTTGATAGATCACAAGGTTTTTTTTCAAAAAAAACATTGAAAATTTGTCGAAATTAAAATGATGATAACTTTAATTCCTGGACTCCGTTTCGGCTAATATTTTTTTTTGAAATTGAGTATTTTTCCGAGAGAAATTCAAATATCCAATTTGTTTTGAAAATTTTTTCTCAGAAAGTTTCAGATCTGAACGTCAAGTGTGCCACCCTTTTTTTTCCAAAAAAAATTGCAATTTTCCTTCTTTAGCTAAGGGAAGTGCTCTAATGCAATCACAGGCTAGCAAGATCACTAGCTCTGATACCACTGTAATATCCCCAATAGAATGGGCTAGGATATTATGTCCTTTTATGCAATAAATTTTCTTGATGCTCTAATCTGGTTGACAAATTTTCACAAACAGTTTGCATGTATTCTACTAATAGACATTTTTTCAAACATATTGCATGTAATACAAATACACCAAAAATAGAATAGACAATATGCGATATTTTATTATTAATGAATATTTGAATACAACAATCCAAATGATGCTATGGCAGCTGCAATACCTCAATGGAAAACACACAATACAAGCCAAAAACCTGGAATCATGCCATGGCCTCAACAGATGAGATCAAACCCTCCAAGTGCCACAACCTCTCCAAGCAAATCACTACAACCCAAAACTGAAAACAAACCCAAGATGAAGTTCCAATTAAGATCCTGGATGGATCCTCCTCCTTGTCTAGCTAGGGTGGATATTGCACCACCGAAACAAAACCAACAATGAAAGGGTTTTTCCCAAAACCCCAACGAAAACGTTGACTACAAGAGCACTCAACAAAATATCAAATCATAATGCCAAAGTGAGGCTCTATCCCTCTTATCTTTTCTCTATGCCTTTTAAAATTTTCCCCTTTTTGACTAAATCAAATATAACCCTTATTTTCCCTCCAATTTTCACTTTAACATTAAAAGTCACTTTAATAATGGTTAAGTAACTTATTAATCTAAAGTTACTTTATTTCCATAATGCCACTTTAAAAAAAATAACATCTCCTAACTAAGTGACATTAAATGACCCCCTTTTTACTCATTTTTCTCTACTGACAAACCACGGAAGTCCCTTCTGCTACAAAATGGGAAAACCCAAAAATGGGGACATGACAAACTGTTATCTCTCTTGCTTTGGTTATAGGGTGGAAGATACATCAGATGGATGTGAAGACAGTGTTCTTCAATGGTGTGATTGAGGAGGAAGTGTACATAGAGCAACCTCAAGGTTTTGAGGTACATGGAAGGAAATCTCATGTTTGCAAGTTGAAGAAGGCCTTGTATGGACTCAAGCAGGCACCTAGGGCATGGTATTCAAGGATTGAAGGGTATTTGCAGAGCTTGGACTTCACCAAGAGTGAAGCGGATCCCAACCTATATCTCCTATAGGTTGGTAAGGATCCTATCATATTGGTGTTATATGTCAATGACTTGTTTCCCACGAGAGTTGAGAAGCTCATCACTAGGTGCAAGAAAGAACTGGCTTCAGAGTTCGAGATGAAGGATATAGGATTGATGCATTACTTCTTGGAATTAGAGATGTGGCAGCAGCCGGGCGAGATCTTCCTCGAACAGGGGAAGTATGCAGTTGAGATACGAAGGAGATTTGGGATGATGGACTATAAGTCCATGACTACACCTATGACCACCAATCTATATACGCTTGGGGTTTCAGATTCAGACTTGGTGGATCCACGATGTAAAGGTAGTTGATTGGGTCGTTGATGCCACAATGTAAAGGTAGTTGATTGGGTCGTTGATGCCACAATGTAAAGGTAGTTGATTGGGTCGTTGATGTACCTAGTTAATACCAGACCAGATATTTGTTTTGTTGTCAACACCTTGAGTCAATTCATGGTTGTGTCGAGGCAGGTGCATTGGGTAGCAGCGAAACATGTGCTCAAGTACCTTCGGGGTACAGTTGGATTTGGTCTGAGATATGTCGGAGGTGATGGAGTGAGGGTGTATGGATATTCAGACTCAGATTGGGCAGGTAGTGTAGTTAACAGGAAGAGCACTCCTGGTGGTTGCTTCAACCTGGGATCAGTAGTGGTTTCTTGGTTCAGTAGGAAACAAACTTTCGTGGCACTCAGTTAAGCAGAGGCAGAGTTTATGGCAACCAGTTTGGCAAGTTGTGAGGCTATTTGGCTTCGCAAGCTTCTTGCGAGGTTATTTGGTCAGGAGTTGGAGCCTACTGTGATTCACTGCGACAATGAGTTGTATAAGCATAAGTGAGTAAACACTTGTGCTAGGAGGATGGAGATTTCAGCAAGGGAATTTCTGCACCTAGACATCTGGCCTAGGGTTTCTAGTCATTATCTTTTATGTTCTTGGCAGGGAAAACCACATGTGTGAGAGGAGAGAGACCGCATGTGTGGAGGAGAGAGGTTGTAGCTGAGAAGAACATGTTGCACATGTGAAGGAGTCTTTGGCAGCAACAGGTCTGTACCATTGACGTCAGCAGGACGTACAGGTGACCTACAACAGATAGCAAATTGGAATTTTGTCCCGTGTAAAGTTTGTTGTTTTTGGTTTTTGAAAGAACAAGTTTGTCCTCAGATTTGTGGTGAAATTGTGTCAACTGGGAGGGTTGATTTTGCCCTCAGAATTTCTGAATTTGACAATTTTACAAAACAAAAAAAATTTGCGTCTCAACTTTCAAGTGCATGGATGATTTATCTCAGATCTTGTTGTTTTCGCTGCTGTAATTTTCTGTCATAATTTCAGTGTAAAATTGTTAAGTGATAACAAGTAGGGTTTACTGTTTGATCAATAGGAAGTAATTTTCAGATATGAATGTGAAAATTAACAATAAGATGTCAAATGGTACATCAGACATCGATACAAAAATGTGATATTTGTCTTGAGTCATGAGTCCTAACAGGATAATACAAAATCACATCCAAACAAAAATAAATGATATCAAGAGATGAATCATGGAAATGAAAACAACAGATTTCCCCTTGTTTGATTGATGGAAAATGGTCACAGTATCCTCAAAGCTCAATCCAATGTTTTAAAACTTGGACTTGGACTCGGATTGACTTAGACCAATCTGATTTCAATGACTCGATTTACTAAAAAATACATAAAATATTTAAATTTTAATGAAAAATATATATTTTAAAGGTTCCAAACCATGATTCCAAAATATTATTTAAATTTTGAAAGAAAGCATTATGAATAAATGAGCAAAATCATTTAAATGACAAACATCAATGACAAGCAGTGTTCCACCACCACTTATATTGGAATCCTCATCATTAGTATCACCCTTTGCCTCTTGTCTAACATTTGCCTCTACCTCGATCCTCTAGAGACATCACACCGATGAAATTGCCTAATCCAAACCTTATAATATAGTAGAATAAGATTAACATGCTTAATCAATGATTTTGGTTTGAGTGAAGGGTACATTTTTTGTTAAGGCCGTGACAAAAGAGTTCAACAATCAATACCACCAACATCAAGGTACATAAAGGCTTGGTTCTCTTGATTAAATGCCAAACACCTACCCTCATACATGATGGAATCCAATTAAAATGTTGCAATCCTACATGTTACCCACCAAGTTGCACTAGGATGGACTTGCAGCTGAGCTGCCAAAGTTGAACAAGAGACTTGTTCAAAACCAAAGTTCAGAAGTTTAGCCAGCCATTATGGCCCCCTTTCTTCTTCTTCTTCATACCACATTTCCATACCCCCATAGGGGAATTGTAATAAGATGAACTAGCATGATGAACTTTGTAAAAGGATTAGCCCCCTAGGACTTAATCATGAGTACATTACTCTAGAGTGTTTTTTTACTTATTAATTATATCTTGCTTGAAAGTTTTTTAAGCGAGTTATAATTTCTGAGCTTTTTCACTCACCACCTCCAAAGCTGGAGTGTGTACTGATGGTTAGGTCTTAGTGTGTGTTGTCTAAACCTAGATTCTAATGTAATGTATATTACCATGCTAATCATCATCCTAGAGTCTCATGGAAATGCACTAAGTCCCCCTTAGATTTTTTTAATGTTTTTTACAAATAAAAAATTTCCCACAAAAACGAGATATTTTAATTGTATTTGATGAATAAGTTAAAAAGTGGTGCTAGGAGGCATCATATGCCTTGGGGGTATTCATTCTCTTGCTTAGAATACCCACTTTATCTTTGAATTCACTTTGTGAGTGAAAATAGTGATTTTTAATTAGTAAAAATTAGTTTCTCTCACAAAAAGGGAATAAAAGACATAAAAAAAGAAAAAAAATCAGCATTTCTATTTTTTGGAAACATGTCGGGGACATGTTTTGAGTCAACTAAGCTTCACTATGAGTGAGTGGCACTCAGGGGCGACTTCATTGGGAGTTAACTTGGGTGAGATGGTAGCCCACTTGGAGTTTGAGAATATTCTCTTTGGGAAGTGCGCCCTCCCTCTCTAGAGGTGGCGCACTCATAGATAGTTGTGCCTACCTCTTGTGAGGTGGCGCCCTCTCATGAGTTCTCTCATCTAGTGGTGGAATTCCACTAAAGTTCCTTGAGTGGTGGCACTTTACCCATCATCCATTTGGCTTATTGTCTCTTAAAAGTGCGCCCCCTCCTTGGGAAGTGTGCCCCCTCATTGGGATCTTCACCCATTGAGCTATATAATGAAGCATCCTCTCCTCATTCAAGTTAGTTGGAGCTTGGGTGAAGAATGTTTGTTGTATTATTGTATTGGTGATCATTTGTGGAATAAAAGAAAACTTTGGAGGTCAAATTGGTATTGTGCTTTATGTGTGTGTATAAATGATGTCTTGGTTCAATCATATGAGGTAACTTCGTATTTTTCTTTACATGTGTTCTTATTGAATGAAGGTATTGTTTCCTAGATAGTATAATCATTCAAGGCTATTTTGATTGCTTGATTTTACTTTCTTAAATATTATAAGATTATTGATTTGCATACTCTTTCCCATGAACTAACTTGCTATCAAGATCTTATGTGTAGGAAGCACTTTGTTTGATTGGAATAGGGGAGTACAAACCCCCGTTTGTGAAGTATTTTATTTGCAGGTTACCCATCCTCCAAGAAGTGAAAAGAATTGCCTTGCGCGTCCCTCACAAGCTTGAAGGTTCTAAGTGGACAAAGTCCCTCCGCATAAATACCAAAAAGACTCCATAGTCCATAAAAGAAGTTCCACCTTGCAGGCTTACTCTCTCTCTCTCTTTCTCACAAAATCCAAAATCTTTTTGGTTACCTTTTTGTTGCATGCATAGTATATCTTGTCATTCTAAAGAATTATTTGAAGCAAAATATCTTTGCATGCTTAGAACAAGTTAGATTTAGATTTTTTTTCCAAAAAGATTCATTTTATATAGATCTAGCTTGCATTATTTCTACTTTTAGCCAATTTTTAAAGCAAAAGCTCAAGGCTAGAAGATAGATCATTACTTTAGGCTTTCTATTGAATATTTGGCAATCTAAGTGCCATTAGTTTGCTGTCCTAAAACAGCAAACCAAAGACCCTAAGGAGACAAGCTTTCTAGCTTGCTTTCCTTGGTTAATTTTCGCTTGCCTTTAGTAGTTTTGACTTAGCATTTTCTGGGTTTTCCTAACATTGTTCAAAGACACTACTAAAGTGTTTTTGGGCATCTTTTGCCATCATATGCTTGCTGTTTTTTGCAGGTTTACGGACAGCCAAGAGGAGATGATAACAAAATTTTGAGGATTTAGAGCATTCGGGACCCCAGGAGCACTTTTCCTCTTCCAAAAATAGAATTTTCTTGAAAACTTGTAAAATTGTGATCCATATTTATAAGGATCACAAAAGCCCCCAAAAAGATATTGTAACATCAATAAAATCAGTGGGCTACTCAATGCCCAGTATTCAATCCCCCCTGGAGGATCGGTGTCCTTTGTGTGATTGCTCTATTTTGCCTCATTTTAGTATTTTGCTTATGCTTTCAAGTTCCACTAACTTAAAAAGATAAAGTAAACCATAAAATTAATGACAACACCGCAAAACAATTAGATTAGATTTCAATTTCTAGTTTAACTTAGATTAGATTTTAATCTCTGCAATTTACTTTCAGCAACTTCAAAGTTGGCAACCAAACCATCCCCTCAACTTCCCCTAATATGTTCTCGACCCCTCCTCTGCGATCCTTGGCTTGATCTATGGTGTGGGTTCCATACAAAATGAGGACTAGTCAGTGTGGATTTAGCTTTAATAGGACAATCCAATAGTAATTATTGTTAAATTGGGAACCTACAAACGAACTTGTGTCTGAAGTCAGACGGGACCTTTGAGATCTAGGTTCTCCCCATGTTGGACCTCCAACGTTGTTCCTTGTACCCAATTAAGGGATAACTTCTAGAGGGCCAAATCTTAGATTAGAATTTCTCTATTGCAATCACTTACACACATTTTGCACTTACAAGTGGTCGTGCAATTCATTAGGCCACTTCACAATAAACCCACGAACTCAACAACTCACCTTAATAATAAAATTGTCAAGAGCGTTGCAACACATCTCCATTTCAGCAACATTCACATTTTGCAGCAACCTTTCGTATTATTGGCACTGGTCTTTATACTTGCTTATCATCTATCTTTCAAGCACTTGTATCTACTTTCAATAGTGTATCTTTTACATGCAAGTACTTTACATGCTTTATATCTTTATCATAAGCAATTTCCTTTATGTGTCAGATATGTTGCTAGAATAGATTTACTTATACTTTTCTCTTGTTTTAAATAAACTCCTAGATTTACCTTTTTGTACTTCGCTTATTTAGCCTTAGTTGAGAATCAGGTGACAACACCTCGACTCGAGACTTGCCCCCAAGGACACACCCAGTGGATTGAAGATTTCTTCCATGTTACTCGAGGTGTGTATAAGGCGGCAACACTATCAATCCTGAAATCTTGAAAACTCTTAAGTCTACTGAATTTTGAATGGGATATGAAATTCTACTTTCTCCATATGAAGTTCAATGATGTTGGAACCACTCTCAAACATCCTGAAACAATTAATGGTAATGTTAAAAATTGAAGTAAAAGGATAAAAAGGAAAGATAAATGAAATGTAAAAGAATAAAATGAAAAGATAAAGGAAATGTCAAATTTTAATTTAAGAATTTAACATTACCATTAATTGGCAGCATTTTTGGTCAAATTGTGTGAGGCAAAACTCACTTTTGCAAATTAAGGGTTAAAAGACCAAGAATCTAGTTATAAGGTGATATTGATACAAACGGGGGCAATAATTTCCATATTATCGTGATAATTTGAATTTATCGCAATAAATTCAAATTTTCAAATTATCGCAATTATTACCGGCGATATTATCGCTGAGGTGGGTTTTGGTAATATTATCACGATAAGCGTAACAGTGATCAATAGCAATGTTTTGGTTTTACTCTTTAACAAGAAAGAAAGCAGATATTTACCGAATGCATGGATATTGCCCATTGAATTCACCCTTGCAGCCCCGTCCCTAGCACTTGTAGCATATGCATCATATTGAAGACTATAAGGTACAATAGTCGATGTCAAACAAGCTGCTACACAAGAGTTGATGAAGCAGTCTACCTCAAGGAACAGTCCACATCCACATGTTGGCTAGAAAGGAGGTTATGTTTTGTTTTGATTAATGGTTTTATATTGATGCTTGGTCGACATGTTTTTTAAGGTTGAGGATATAATTTCTTTATTTCCTCCACATAAAATGGGAAAGAAAGCTTTTGTGACTATGTGAGTATCAAGAAAAGGCAAAATACCACATTTGGGAAACGACATAAACTCTATTTTGGTTATATTTAAACATGCTCACGTCATATTGATAAGAAGTGAGAATAGAGGAGATATTTTTTGAAAACATACATAGGGGATTCACATATTTTGTACACTTGAGGGACAAGGCATTATATGAGTCCAAGTTTGGAATCTCGATATTCAGAGGTTGTAAAGGGTATGCTACTCTTTTAGAGTCTGAATATTCAGAGGTTTTAAAGGGTATGCTACTCTTTGTACACTAGATCAAAACTATTTGAACAAGTGCATAGAGGCTCTATCATAATATCTTGGTAATCATTTTTTTGTCTTGAGACCTTGATCCAGCCAAAAATTTGAACAGGGGGATCAATGAAATTTTGTGTGCCTGAGTGTTGTCGAACTCATATTGTTCTTCTTGCCTAGCCATTGCTTCATATTACAACACGAGCATCTAAGGATCCATTAAACCTTTGCAATCAAAGGCAACTTAATGAAATTCAAGCACATACAATTAATGTTAATCAAGCACAAGCAATCAAACACCTACAAAGCATATTCAAGCATTCAAGTTGTTGATCACATCAACAACAAATCTACATCAACATTATTTCCATTTTGCATCAATTCAACTTCTTACTCAAAATTATTTTAGCATTTGGTACTTGTAATAGTTCTTTTTTGTAAGTGTCAAATCAAAATTGAATTGTATCATAACTATCGGGTGCATTCTCGGTTGACCTAACACCCTCCAATTTTTTATTCTAAGTTAAAATTGTTGAGTCTTATTGTCAAAGGGTGGATTTGCAAGAAGCTCTTTTTTGTCAAGTCAATCACACTTTTATACCAAGACCTACATGCACAAGGCAGCCTTAATCAATCTTTCAAGTGGCTCAAAGTCAAGAATTATTGAAGTTACTAAATACTATAATACTCACTGCTAAAGACAACACAATCACAATCCACAAAGGAACTCTTCAATCCATTCTAATTTGTTAGCAAGTTTCGCAAGCCAAAGTTGAACTTCTTCAAACTTAGTCATAGCTCCAACATGATGAAATACAACTCAAGAATCAACAACTTCTAGAACATTATGAACTAACCTTTGTTCAAAACAATCCTTTATTTGAATTTGATGTCCATCAATTTCAAATCCTAGATTCCAATCTACAGTTAGCACAAGATCAACACAGTACTGAATGAAGATTCAAATGAAGCTTAAGTTATAGATGAACCTAAATTTCAAGAGTCTGGTGATGAAAACCTTTCAATGGTGCAGCAACAGGCAATAAATCAACTTCCACAAATACAAAATCATCTTTCCAAGCCTATCATCAAACCTTGGGAAGAAATCTGTGACAACAAACATAAAATAGGACTCGGATATGATAAGGAAGTTACCTTTCATATTCCTGACTATTCTAGACCAATCCACTTCCAAAGTGTAGGATTCCTTCAAGGCGATTCGACTTCACCTGTTTCAGTTCAACATCAAAATGTTAAGTGCCAACATTCTCGTCGAGTTGGTCATATGGAGACACGGTGTTTTGATCTCCATCCATGTCTTCAGTGTGGGAAGACATCATCTTTCAGATAAGTGTCGAAAGAAGAAGAAGGTTAAGAAAACAATTCATTATGGTTGGATGAATTCTTGGCATTGGAATCAACAAGTCAAGAAGTTGTATAAGTCTTACTGTCAAGTTTAGACACAGGTAAAGACATTTGCATAAAGAAGCTACAAAAGCAGATAAATTTCAAACAATTCTTACAAATGATGATTTTGGGCATAATTGGGGCCCATTGTAAAAATTGAAAATTGAGTACAATGATATAATGGTACTCTCTTTCACCTTAAGGGGGGAGTACATTAATGAAATCAAAATGGTTAGTGGTCAACCAAAACTATGAGATACATAGTATCAAGTGAAAATGGTTAGTGGTCAACCAAAACCACCACATTAATCAAGTCAAAATGGTTAGTGGTCAACCAAAAACCACCAGATACAATGATGAATCATTGAAGAACAAAAGAATCCAAAAGCTCAAGCTTGGATCCCTTCAACAATCTACACACCTTGCACCTAACATGGGGGAATATCAATGATGATAATCAAGCTTCAAGTTTCAAAGTCATGTCCATCACAAAAATCAATCAACATTTGGGAATTCCAGCATGGCAACTAGTCTCCTCAACTACTCATTGTGATGTTGTTTGACACCAAATTGTGTCTAAATTCAAAGAGAACTTCAGTGATCCTATTTGTTCACTAATAACAGGATGGTGATCCTATTGTTCACAATATAGCAGAAAACACTAGTTTCTTCTAGCCAAATTACTTGGAAAATGATCAAGTAATCAGGGAATGTTCAAACATGGTAGTTGTTCACTCCCATAAATTCTATTCTCTTTCAAAGTTCGTTTCATGTTCAACAAAACAAGGTATTCCAACACAGGACAAACACCTTCAGTAACCACTCACGCAACCAAATCAAAGATCAACACATCGATGTTTTTACATGGTTAAAACCCTCAAAGAGTAAAACAATCCACAGCCCCAGGCAACATGGCTACTTGAGGCAATGTGTTAATGCAAAAGAAGAATATTTTACAAGAGGGTTTCTCACAATCGATCATCAGGAAATGACCCTCCATGCTCTTTAAATAGAGATTATGGACCAATCGGGTGTTCAGCCACAGATCAATGTAGTTGTTAAGATCAAGGAGAATTAAGTTGTAACATCCCTAAGTCCTATCATTGTAGTCTAGACGGGAGAGGGTCAGGACTTGGATCACTAAAAGAAAAGAATCTTGATGAAGTGAAACATGTTGAGGCATCATTATCTTTGCTCCCGCGTGATGTAGTTGAGGTTGTCCAGTCGTGCTCTTCTCCTATTCATGAAGTTCAAGAAGCAACTAGCCTCAGTGATGAATGTGAGGAGCCTGTTGAAGACGTCCATGCCTCTACTCCTCCTGCACACAAAGACAAAGAGATGATCACTTATGTTGATGGTCTTATGAAAGAACCTTTAGATATG
>CBVK0100465408.1:0-16774 GCA_900067695.1 Picea abies | reverse complement strand
GCACATCCCCAAGTTGGTCACAGAGGATCAAAATGTCATCCTAAACAAACGCATCAGAAAAGAAGAAATTGACCAAGTGGTCCAGGAGATTCCCAATGGAAAGGCCCCAAGCCCAGATGGCTTCAAAGGTTGTTGGGATGTAGCTAAGAATGACATTTATTGGGCAGTGGAGGACTCCAAGCGATCGACATCCATCCTAAAATCTTTAAATGCCACAATGATCACTCTAATTCCAAAAGAAAATCAATCTAGGACCCCAGATCGCCACAAGCCTATAGCTCTATGCAATGTAGTTTAAAAGATAATCTCTAAAGTCATAGACAACATACTGAAGCCACTCCTTCCCACACTGATTTCACAGGAACAAGTGTGTTTTGTGGAAGGAAGACAAATCGTGGACAATATCATCCACGCCCATGAGATTATTCACACGCTGAAAATCCAAAGGAGAGGGGAGATGATAATCCAATTGGACCTGGAAAAGGCATACAACAAAATAAGCTGGCACTACATGGCCAAGATGTTGGAAGCTTTCGGTTTCAACCAACACTGGATCAACTGGATCGTCACTCTAGTCTCAACGACAAGCTACTCGCTGCTAATCAGTGGAACCCCAACCAAACCTTTTTGTCCATCCAGAGGCATAAGACAAGAGGATCCATTTCCCCCCTTCCTATTCATTCTAATGATGGAAGGGCTAAGCGGAAGCATAAAAAGCGCAATTACACCTGGTGAAATAAAAGGCATCAAACCATTTGAAAATTGTCCAACCTCCATACACCAACAGTTTGTTGATGATACCCTACTCCATGGCACACCCACAATAAAGGAAGAAAAAGATTTTAAACGAATCTTAGAAGACTCCGGGGAAGCCCTAGGGGCGGAAATCAACCACTCCAAATCCATGATATATTTATTCAATACTAATCCAACAATTCAAAGAAACCTAGCCAACATTCTGGGGTTTGAATGCAAAACGCTCCCAACGAAATACTTGGGAATCCTCTTGACAGACAGAGCCTACAAAAATGCCACATGGGAAGGAGTTCTCAACAAACTATAGGAGAGGGTAAAACATTGGACATACAGATCTCTAAACCTGGCCAGCTTATCCTCACCAAGACAGTTCTACAAGCAATTTTGGCATATATGATGTCAGTGTTTCCAACCCCCAAAGGAATACTACAAAAGATAAGAGCCATCCAAAGAGACTTTCTATGGAAAGGTGCAGAAAATAAAAAGAAATGGGCCCTGGTATCCTGGGATAAGGTTTGCATACCAAAAATAAAAGGTGGCTTGGGGTTACAAGACCCATAGGTAACCAACGAAGCCTACGGGGCAAACCTCTAGTGGAGATGGGTAAAAGATAAATCAGTACCATGGGAAAACCTCTGGAAGGCCAAGTATGCCCTGAACATCAGCGACTAGGAGCAAATTTGGTTCATGGTCACAAGGGAGGGATCAACCATCTGGAATCTCGCCTGGCAAAACAAGAACTGGATCCAAAAACATAGTTTCTGGGAAGTCAGAAATGGTAGAACAACAAGGTTCTGTGAGGACGCATGGCAACAGGAACCCATAATGGAAAACCGTAACTGGGAGGAGCTCCAATAGGAAATGATTGGGCAAAGAAAAACAAAAATCCATCATCACTGGAAGCAAAGGGTTGGCAACGCCAGATGGAGGATCTGGGACAAGGTTAATCCACAAAATAGAGCTTAGATCGAAACAATAACGAAAGAGGTGCAGGAGGAATCGGGGAAAAGAAAAATTGGGGTCTCAGAAGAAGAGGACCAATTGAGGTGGGGAACGAAAAATGGGGGTGAATTCAAATTAAAAGAAGCACAGTATTACATCACGGGCCAGGACCAAGAAAATCCGGAGCAATAGTGCGAAAAGATCTAGAAAATCCCCCAATGGCCAAAAATCAAAATGTTTGAATGGCTGGTTATCCACAACCGAATTCTAACCTGGGAGAACCTCATGAAAAGGGGTTGCATAGGTCCCTCTCGCTACCATCTCTGTCAAGTCAAGGAGGAAACAATTGATCACCTCCTCGACGAATGCAATTACACAACAAAGATTTGGGATTGAGCGGCAGACATCTTCCGCCAATCCAATAGGATTCGGGGAAACATCAACGCAACCATCAACAATTGGAATGAGGGTTACAATGAAAATGAAATGGTGAACCTGTGTTGGAATCTAACGCCGGGGATGATCATCTGGGAAATCTGGAAAGAACAGAACCGACGCATCTTCATGAATGAAAGAACACCAACAAAAAGGCTAGAGGAGGCAATAGTCTCTCAAATAAGAGAAACGGTGCAGAGCCGCAACTGCAAGAGGCAATAGTCTCTCAAATAAGAGAAACGGTGCAGAGCCGCAACTGCAATACAGAGAAATATCAACTTACAGACCAAGACTCTCGCATCTTGGATTTTTTCCATCTAAAAGAATGGTGCAACAACATACCTGTAGGGAACGATCCACAACTCCAGATAGGAGCCCGCAAGTGGACTCCCCCTCCATTAGGGTTCCTCAAACTGAATTTTGATGGGGCGATGAAAGGAAATCCAAGAGTAGCAGGGGCAGGTGGAGTGATTAGAGACAGTGGGGTCAACATCATTCGACTGTATGCCGGGAGCATGGGAAACTCAGCCAACAACATGGTGAAATTTGGAGCCCTTGAACTCGGCCTTGAAATCCTAAGTGGTGAAAGAATGACAAACACCATTGTGGAAGGTGACTCCACCCTGGTAATCAACATGGCGAAAATACTCCAAAATGGAACCAGAGTGGGCAAGGTTCAACACCACTGTCGCCTTGCACAATCCTTACAAAAAATCCAGGAGCATTTGAGAACTTTGAATACAATGGAGTTGCGTTGGGTGCGCAGGTCAGTGAATGCTCTAGCAGAAATTCTCGCCAATGAGGGGGTCGACAAGGAAGGCCTGGGACTAGATGATACCTGGATCAACATTCCAAGCAGGGAACTCAGGACGGACTGCAACCACCTTGCGACAAAAGATCGTGAAGGCAGTTTAAGCATGGAAGGTCACATCGAGGAGGACATCGTAAGGCCTCTCGGAAGGTACGCGGGCCCTGGGAAGAATATGATTTCCTAACACTCTGCCACCAATTATCATGCAATATCATAATAAGAAGCAAACGAACGACGGGAAGGAAGGCCAACACGCCAATAAGAGGTGTGGGGAAAGCATGAGTGAAAGGCCAGGCAACAAGTCGTATGCAACGAATGATGAAAGGCATGAGGGGTTGATGATAACCAGGATCGATCTACCAGGCCCAAGTACAAGTACGGAGAGCAGCACCGTCAGATCAAAAGCGAGAAAGGGCAGTGATTGTACAGGGACAAAGGACGACCCATCATGATCATACAAGCCTTAACAAGAAAAATTGACGGAAGCGATCACCATCGCAGGCAAACCAAGACTGAAAGGATAGGCTCATAGAGGGGAAAGGTCAATAAGAAGAGGGACAACAAAAATAGACACAAACAAAAGGAGAGAAACGACATAGATTATTACAACGTCAAGGGCAGGGAAAGTAAGAATACCTGTGAAGTGAGGCACATGCTAAGTAACTAGAACAGGAGTTGCGGCAGGCAAAGCGGGATGGTGCAACTAAAGCAAACACACAGGAAAAGGAACCCCCCTAGGATGAAAGTCTTGAATAGCTCGCAGCGGTTAACAATAATGGAGTAGGCAGTGAAAGATGCGGAAGGCACCTTCCAAACTCTGGTTGCACTGAAGGGGAAGGCCGCCATCACCCCATAGGAAAAGGAATTAAAGGACAAGTGCAAAGGTAAAGCGTGGGATGCATTGGTACAGGAAGCAGATTGGGTAACTGATCTGGGGGCCACGCAACCCAGGGAAACCCTCTACCACGAAACAATGGAGATGGCTTGGCTACCCAATATGATGATCGAGAAAGTGAATTCAGAAATAGAAGAAGCCAGGCAGGAGGATAATAAGGAAAACAAGACAATGTTGGATGAGATCTTGCATCGCATCAACAGTCTGGAAACTATTACAAAACTATTAGTAGAGGTAGAGAAGGACCAAAAATGCAAGCTAGAGCGGTGGGCATCCCAGTTCCACCTCTACCTATGCTATGTCCATCACATGGACATGACGCTTGCTGATGGACATGGTGCCCTAGCCCAAATCAGGAAGACTCGCAAGACCTCCTAGAAGGAAGATAACAAGAGCTAGGCAGATGGCTGGAAGGAACACCCCTTGGTGCTGAAAAAATTCATAGTTTCGGCTTAATGATTTGGTAGTCTATAGGCAGTAATGCCAGGCTTTGTTAGGTTAGCTTATATATCTTTCACGCTCTGGTTTAGGGGGATGTTTAGTCTCTTATTTTATGGCTGTGTTTTTTTCTCAAACTGGATATGGAAGGTCTGGTTTGGTTTCCCTTGGTGGCAGACCAGTACCATCCCTCGTTACTATCAACTTGCACAACTAGGGACTCCCTGGTCTGGTTTCCTACTAGGTAGACCAGGATCCCCACTTTTTGTATCATAATCTTTCCAGTAATTTATATTCCTACACTCACTTACCAAAAAAAAAACCTAGACCAGAAAGCATTCGAAATTCGTACTCTAAATCCATTTTTCTTTTGTTTACTCTATACTCCATTTTGATAAACATGAATAATTATTTACGAAAATCCAGCGTTGTAATAATAAATAAAATTAAATAAAGCTCATGAAAGATGAAAGATTATAAATAAAAGACCTGAGAACCCATTGTATTTCCTATGCTCTCTGCAAAAAGTTCAGTCGGGCTGGTTAATGGTCTACATTTTGAAAAGTAACGAGACAATAAACCAAGAATGCCATTCTTCCACAATATTATAAATTAAATAACAATGCATTAACTCAATAATAATAAAAAACTAAAACACATACACCTGGCAGCTAAGATGATTAGTATCCATTAAACAACACAATAACTCAATTATAATAAAAAAACAAAACACTACGCCTATATCGATTAAATAACAACTCAATGAAAATGTTAAGTCGTGAAATCGATCCATGATTGTGTAAACCATCAAATTCTAAGTAGAATTGCAAGTGATCCCTAATTTTGGATGTATGGGTCCAACTGGATATATATCTACCGCACCCAACACTGATTGATGAATCCATACCAATGATTGGATCTACAAGTCAGATTTAAAGGCATGTAAAGTCCTTTCTCAAGGCATGTATGGTTCCAAGATCTCAGAACTGGGAAGGAAGAGGACACATGTGGCTAGCGTAACCCACCCCTATTCGTAGAGAAGGATGGGACGTGAGGCTCTATTTCCTACTCACGAGGCCATTCCAACTATTCCATTCCTTTAAGGACTAGTGGCAGGATCGAGTTAGCATTAACCTTAGCCATGGATAAGGTGTGTGAGGTCTTACTCTTTCAAGGGCATCGATGGGTGTTCCCCTCTACAAAAACCCATAAATATTGTTCACTTTGTCCTGTCTCATTCTATATTTGAGTTAGCTCGATTTGTCCTATGGCATGGCCCTACTTAGCAGAACCCGACCAATATTTGGGGTGCTCGACGAGTAGTAAGATCTTTCCCACCCCGACTGTTTGCTTAAAATAATCATAGGGGTGAGTTGGGTTGTAAGGAGCACTATCCCGATGTAGCTCATTGACTCTTATCAAACAAATATAGAAAATGCATCTTCTAACATGAGGACACATTTACCATCACTACCGGTATCGAATGGTGAATGTAAGTATCTACCCTACCAGAATGATATCGCATTTGGAAACTAGTCATCGGTGGCTCAAATGGTGGACAATAGCGAAGTTGTTGGCTCAAGAAACTAATCTAGGGTTAAGCATTACTCATTCGATGGGTTATTACTTGTTCCATTTGCCTGCGAGGTATATCTGATCTATGGGAAAAGTTGATAGTCTCTTATCAATGATGGGATATCTTCATCGAGCCATTCCTCCATAAATACAAGGAGATTTGGAGCGCCTTTACATCCTAGTACGTTATCTGGGGATTGGAGATATTCCATGGCTCCTGCATGTTGCGGCGCAAGGAAGCAATTATGGATGCTAGGTTCAATCCCTATATGCATTTCTACAGTAATTACACTTTGTAATTTTTCTTCCATAATCATAGTAGTATCCAATTGGCCATATCTAAGTGTATAAGTGTGGATAGTGGTATCTAGGTCAGGATCATCTCCAATTTTGGGTCGGGTAATTGTAGCGAAACTGGTAAAGTGGTTCATGTAGAGCTGGTTGAACAAAGAAGCATGGATGAAAATGAGATATCCCTGAGCCCCAATATAAGACCAAATCACCTTCCTCGGGAGCACCTGAGCTCCTGACCTGCCAAGAAACAACAAAAAAACTGGAAAGTTGGGAGGAGGAATACAGATGTCCATTTCACAGGTTAGCTCAATTTTATTCTACTACTTCATTTCCATTTGAAAGCTCTATTTATATAAATATGCATCGAATAAGAGAAATTTCCCCAACCCACAAAGATTGTAGAGCAATTTCTTAGGTTTAAAAAATTGCATTTGGAGGGAGCAATTGTTGAGTTTACTTGTACTTGGGTAGGAATACATGGACATTGTGGACATGCTTATAGTAGCTAAAGCAGTAACACAACTTTGACCTGTAAGTTAAATTCAGTTTTTTGATAGAGTAAAGAGAGACAAAGATTTGATTGAATAACTTGAACAACTTACAATGACATAGCTTCAGTATGGTTCCTCCAACAATTATTGTCTTTCCATTTGCTCTAGTATGGATTTGTTTGGCATCAATATAGAGCCTTTGTTTAGCATCGGTATGGTTCTTCTAGAAATAGTTGTCTTGCCATTTTCTATTGTATGGTTTTGTTCCTCCAGCTTACTAATTTGAAATTTTGATTTGAACGCCCAGCCCATGAATTTTGTTGAGGTCCTCTTGTGAAGGTGGTGTTGTCTAGGAGGTGTTGACTGTGGCCGCAAAGTTGTCTAGGCAGTGGAGACCTAGCTGAGAGATTTGAAGGAAGTGGAGGCGGAGGTACTAAATATAATGAAAACTTGGTTGTGGAGGTGGAGACAGTGACTTTAATGAAAGCTCAACATTTTCAAGGCAGTGACTTTAATGAAAGCCATAGTGTAACTTTAATGAAAGCTGAGCATTTTTCGATAGAATAGTTTAAAGCCATAGTGTAAATCCACGAGACATAGGTGGAGCTGAAGACATTGGGTTGAAGACATTAGTCAATGCAATAGTTTAAAATCATTAGTGTATTTAAAGACCTCCTCCTTGAAATGATCATTTGTTAGAGGTGATATTATAGTCTATTTAAAGACCCCGAACAAACACTTTTAATAAAATAGTTTCAATAAAACTAATATTATCCGATTTCATTGTGTCAAAGAAACTTAGTTTATCTCACATTAAAAAATTGCATTGTATGAGATATGAGAGCAAAGTTAGGTTATAATAATAAACATTGGGAAGAAAGTAAAAATAAAACATTGGGAATAGTGAAGCGTGTAATAAGACTTTGAATCTATTCTCTAATGAAATGATGTCGAATACGCTTTTTAATTATATTAAAAAATAAAATTGTAACTTTTCTATCTCAAACATTAGGAGTTCCTAAATGCCTTCGGTAGGGACTAATAATATATATCATACCACATAACCATTTTAAAATCCATGTTGGACTTGTTACCATATAACAAGGTATGTGCAGGAGTTATGGTACGATCTTTCTAAAGATTCGTGTGGAGGTATAGTGTATGCCAACAAAAATCCATGAAATACATGGTTGGTGGGAATAGAACTCATGACCCACCAACCAAATCAAATGACTTAACAACAACACCATAACGAACTCCCCCATAGTTAGGACTTGGTTACAAATTTTCCTCTAATTATAGTTAAGGTTGCATAAATATTAGGATTTTGTTAAGAGGGGTGACCTATTTAATGGCACACACACCAATTCATTGTACACACAACTTTTTTGTGTTTTACACACAACATTTTTGTGTTTTTGAAGACAACATTCATATGTACTAAAGCTCTGCTCATTTTCCTTTTGAAGTCAAGTTTGTAGTATTTTGAGAGTTATAGGGTATTTATAGTCATCGAAATGGGTTTTTCGAGACGAAGTCGATGGTGACAATCTTATCACTCATTTGTAAGCCAGAATTCTGCAAATTTGGGATTTGTTAGCTATAAGAGATCCTTTGGGCATTTTGTAAAGAAATATATAGTGTTTATAGTCATTGGATTCAGTTTTCCAAGACAATGTCGAATTTGACATTTGTAATTGAGTTTCAATAACGTGCAAGGTCATTGTGATGCTTTCATGTGATTTCGTGTATGTTCATGTATGAATGATTATGCAAGTTATGTTAATCAGTTGAAGTGTTTGGTTAAGTAAGATAAGACACTTCCATGCTATAAGCACTGTCAATAAAATAATCTTAGAATAAGAAAGTGGTGTCATACTTAATATTATTTGAGGATCAAGTGATATTAGAGACACTCGCTTCATATCCAGTGGTGTATGCTTTCTAATCCATTTTCGGATCATGAAATCTATCGCGCTCCATGGACTGTTACACTTCTTCTCTGCCACACTCTTCACACTAGGGAAGTCTTGGTATTTAGTCACATTTCAATACTTTGTTGTGGGTCTGTGATCGTTTTTACCATTCTTCCATACTCGTCGACCCGTCCATCCAACCGATCCACTATACTTAGTTGAATCTCTGGACTTCACCGTGCTACGCGGTAATTCAACACTTAGCCAAATATTGGGACTCCACTGTGCTCCACTATACTTCAACACTTATCCAAATATTGAGACTTGACCACGCTCCGAGTTATCCTCCACACCCGCGAAGTCTTGACACTTAGTCAAATTCCAAAATTTCACCGTAGGTTTGGGTGATCCCATATTTCTTTCACTCTTAGAACTCCATCCACCCATCCACCCAACTGATCCTTAAGACTTAGACAAATCTTGAAATTTCATTGTGCTTTGTAGTGTATTACCATTGCGTCACCATACTCTTCAAACTTGGAGTCTTGGTACTTAGCCATATTCCAAAAACTCCACTGCAGGTTCACGGGTTTGTGTGATGCCTTACCCACACATATGATCCTCTCTGTGCTTCGCGATATCTTGGAACTTAACTAGATATTTTTTTTTAAGGTTTTATCAAGAGTTCACGAGTTGGTGTGGTTTCTTGTCCATACCTCTGCTTCTCTCTGCTCTCTGTGATAGCTTAACACTTAGACAAATTCCAAGATCTTACCATGATTTTGTGGGACTGGCATTAGTCTTTCCACATGGTTCCACATCACCTGTCAACTATCATTCCATCCAACATGTACTTGCCACCGTGGTAGTACACGCCATTCTTCTACCACATCAACTGACACGTGGCCTCCACATCATGTTGATGTCATCATACGGAGAAATACTCAATTTGTTTTCAATTTTTCCAACATTTTTTTATGACTGGCAGAATCACCAACTAGGAAGTCTCATACTCGCATGACACTGGGTTGATTCCGACTGCTACCACTATAACCTCCAGGTTCCATACGTAGGCCCCTTTCGTAGGCAAGGGTAAATCTGGGGGATTTTAACTCGGAACCTCATCGAACATAACACTTCATATCATGACACTTTCCAATTGGGCTGCCCCCCAGGGGATCGATTTTTCCAACTTCAAACATCACCCAAATTCAAAATTTATTTCTTGAATTACTATTAAAATTTGGAGATTTTAATTTTTGGTTCATTTCCTACATTACTCATGAATTCTCCAAGAATTTCCACCACAAAATTGGGGACTTTTGCCCAATTTTTATCATGGGCATTTTACAATTTCCAAATTCCAGTCAATTGCAGGATCGATTACAGATTTAAAGTAAAATTTTTAATTTCATGAGTGAATTCCTAGAATTCCCCACAAATTTTATTTTCCAGTTCATGGAATTTATTTGTCAAGCATTTCAGAGACATTATATGAAATTCAATCTTCTACGACGTGTCTCTCCATAGTTCATATCTATGGCTAATGCAGGCTCAGTGTCAAACTTGGTGGCTTTGATACCACAATGTAATGTTCATAACTCCAAGCTGGGGCCATGCCACACAAAATCCCATCTTCTAACACAATTGCATTTTCAAATTTCCTTTAAATTCCCTTGTGTCACAATATAATGTAATCTCCTTTCCATCAAAATCAAGGAATGGCTCTGATACCATAATGTAACGTACCCAGAACCCCACTTGGGTATCGTCACACAAAACTCTATATTATGTCATTGTTGCATTCTCAAATTCCTTGTACATCTACCTCTTATGGCTAGGTAACGTACTCATCCATATGGCTAGGTCCCATTACCTCTATTCTTGAAATATGATACTACAATGTAATATTTTTCGTTACGAACAGAGATCTTCAATCTTCTCTGATATCATATGACTAATAATTATGCCCCGCATATGCGCCAATATGCAGGTCTATAACTACAACTCCTTTAGATTGTAACAACCCTCGTTACTATCATACTCAAAGATCCAAACTTTGATACTACAATGTCACGTCCCTAGCAACACATGTTGGCCATGTTACACCGGTTCTGTTTTTTTCATCCTATTAACTTAGAATGTCGTGCATATGAGCACACATGTATTTCTACAACATATATAAACCATGCATAGATATATAAACATTTATAGCAATAGATTAAATGTATTACACATAGTAGACAACTTGTAATTACACATAAGAGACACTTATCTTTTATGAAAAACACCAACTACGTGCAGACCTAAAAAATTCCTCCTAGCCATAGACTTTGCTGCTCTTAAACTCTCAACAACAAGTCATCTTCGAGCTGAGACTAAAACTCCACTAGGGAAGGATTCCTAGGCCATACTAAGGTCTATACTCAACAATTAATCCCATGTCAAGGTGTCAATTGCTGCAACTAGCCTTTAGAATCTCATTTCCCACGTGCATGTACCACCCCAGGAAGTGTTCCCCTTCTCTGCTCAAAAACCCTTTGAATACCCCACTTCCTTTTCGGGGCTTCAACAATAGGATAGAAAGAAAGCCTCAGAGCCATGAAACTATTGCCTAGCGCACCAACAAACAATCTTTGGCATTTCTCTCACAAGAGAGAGACTTCCACGGGCTTGACAACCCGCTTCTTCAAAGTACACGGGCCTGAAAACTCGCCTCTTCCCAATACAAAATCATGATACTCTTGTTATTAGTTGCTCCCCTGAGATTTCCCCATTCTGGTCCCCGAATAACATGAAAACCTATGGATGGTAAGAATCTAAGTCTCTCATCCTTCCCCAACGACGGTGAGATACCCCAATTGGACACTTGTCTTCATGAAGCTTCATGAGCTCCACTTGTATACGTTTTTCCGCTCTTGGAATCTTAGATTAAGATATCTCAATATTTGGGCCTTAGGGAATATTAAATAATATCTCCCTAACTTAAGCCCCCTTTCCCTCTAGTGGAGTTCTTAGTCCCCACATACCCTTTCCTTTGATTGGTCTGCAACAACGATGTATTTTATTAATAATATGCACGATACACATTACAAGATCTTGAAATCATATAGGCACTCTAGCCACCGAACATATATACAATGGCACTTAGGCCCAAAATATCTTGGCTGACCATCCTACATGTACAATTACATCTTGGGGTTCAACCTAGGGGTATTACAGTCATGCTAGTGAAACCACTTGGATTTGAATTTGAAGATGAGAGAGAAAATGTAGGTTTGGATGCAACTTGTGCCTCTTCAAGCTACAACTCAAATGCATAGAGTGCATTAGAGAAAGTCATGGCTTTCTCCAGTTGAAGTTACATAACATAATTATCCATAAATGCTTTGATGGTTGTCTAAAACTCTCTTCCAAATTCATCTTATTCCTCCTCTACATAAAATTCATTTCCTTCATGGTTTAAATACGTTGCAAGTGAGCTAGGAATATGCCTAATGATGCATTGACTTTGAATTATGAAAGGAACTATTTTCCTACTAATGTGCACTATAAGCCATGTGCAAGTAAATGATGTAGAAACAAACAATGATGTTACCATTAATTAATAGGGATGGTTATCAAAGTTGAATTCTGGCAAAGATCCACATTGTAGCATGAATATACATGTTGGTTAAGACTTGTCTCTAGAGACCATTTTACTATGGAGACAATGAGCATTGGTCCTAATTTTAGCAATACTTGGTTTATTTTTTAAGTTCATAATGTTGAATAAATAGTTTCATCAATCAAATTAGGTTTGATGAAATCTTTTCAGTATTTCAATTTCCTCTTATTAATGATTGCAAATATTTTCTAGCCTTATATTTAAATTATTAATGATTGCAAATTGTTCCTAGCCTTATCTTTAACTTTCATAGAGATGCAAAATTTAATATTATTGTTCCTAGTCTTATCTTTAACTTTCATAGGGATGCAAGATTTAATATCATTGTTCTTAGCCTTATATTTTCAGTTTTTCAACTTCCTCTTATTAATGATTGCAAATTGTTCCTAACCTTATCTTATCTTTAAGTTCCTAGCCTTATCTTTAATTGGTTGCAAATTGTCCCTAGCCTTATCGTATCTTTAAGTTCCTAACCTTATCTTTGCAAATTGTTCTTAGCCTTATCTTTATCTTTAGTATTGTTTGTAACCTTATCTCATCTTATCTTTAAGTTTTTAATTTTATCTTTTTACAAATTATTTCTAATCTTATCTTATCTTTAAGTTCCTAACCTTATCTTTGCAAAGTGTTCTTAGTCTTATCTTATCTTTAATTTTCTAACTTTATATTTATCTTTAAATATTGTTTGTAACCTTATCTCTAAGTTTCATAAAGATGCAAGATTTAATATTATTGTTGATAGCATTATTACTTTGCTTTTGAAGAACCAACTTATCACTTTGCTTTTGAAGAACCAATTTATCACTTTGCATTTGAAAAGCCAACTTATGTGTATAACATGAATAATTACAATGCTATTATTTATTTATTCAAATTAATTTTAAGCCCATTTATGAATTCAATTATTTTGTTAAAGGGCTCACAAACACTAGCCCAACTACATTGAATCGGCTCCATCTGTCAATTGGGCCTTTGAACAATTTTGATCATACAGAAAGATATTTCCATTTATAGAGTGTACTGCACAATTTTCTCCATTTGTGTTTTTTAAGGGTCTATTTCACTGAAAGATGCAAAACGACTTCGGTGCTAGAAGTTATATGCACGGTAAAAGTCTAGCTTTAATGTGATTGTTGTCTTTCTACTAGTGCATGGGCATCCTTGCTTGTTTCATAAGGAGCCTATTAGTATCTCATTAACAAACATGCAACCACAAGTGATTATATAAATTAGAGCCCTTCTTCATTTCAAATATATTACATGAATTATCATCATGCCTATGTTTATATAATATTCTATGCGAAAAAAAAAAAAAAAATTTATGTTTATATAATATTCTATGCGAAAAAAAAAAAAAAAATTTATGTAAATAATTATCAACAAATTTCAACTTCACAATTGAAAAAGAAAACTCATCTTTCTTGGGCAAACAACACTACCATATTATTATAATTTTCTAAATATTAAAAAGGAAGATAAAAATAATGAAGTTGAAGAATAAGTATGAAGCGAAACAATATTCTACTGAAGAGGATTAGATGTCACACTCGAGGTGCATACCATTTAAATATTTCAAAAACTACCAAAAGTAAAAACTATCAAGCCTAAGAAAATTGTTTCATATTTTGTTAGAGGAGAATAGAAGCTCTCTATAGTGCAATATGTATGTTTATTGTTAAATTTTGATTGTGCAAAGGTAATTAGAATTACAAACAATAGTGTCTGTGTTATTTTTTTAAGAAAAGAAGTAAAAGAAGACTAATGTGAAGTGCCAAATGAATGGTTATGATGTAGATGAGAGATATTGATTTTATAATTTTGATAGACAAATAAGAATGTTTTAACCAATAATGTATTTTGAGACCATTCTTGTCAATTCTAAATCTCATTTCTTGATCTATGCTCTTCACTTTTATATTGATATTTATAATATATAAAATGACACCTTAAAATCCATGTTTTAGGGGATAATAGTTTTTTACTAAAACTAGTTTCATATTAAAATCCCAATCCTTTCAAACATATTGAAAAAATAAACTGATTGTTATTTTCAAACCATCAAAATACGGTCTTTTACATTACCTTTATTCAACAAGAAGGCATTGAAGTCTTGCTTTAGTTTATGCAGTACATATTTATCAATACAAAGACTAATATGGTAAATACACATAAACTAAAATAAGTTTTTTTTTTAAATTGGTAAATACATGATACTTATAAACACTTCATTCTTAAGTTCTATAATTATTATCATTTTTAATATGATACAATATGAAATGTGCATCACTACTTGGTTTTCAAATTTAACAAGTGCATTTAAGAAATCAACATTTAGTGTATTTACCATTACAAACAACCTCAATTTGGTAATTATGCATTGCATATTAGTATATTAACTAACATAACATTTTTTCAAAAAGGCATTGGCTAAATGTTCTACCTTCTGGGTTTTTTGGCCGAAATACGACGATGTAAATCTGGACAAAATCACTATTTTATGTTGTTTAAATTGCATTTATGAATGCATAAATGAATTCAGCATGCTGAAAAACCCCCGAGGCACTCAGATTATACAATCTTAGCTGCTCAAATTTGTAGATCCAGCCATTCCTTACCGGATTTCAAGCAAAATCAAACGGAACAAGTCACTAGAAAACAACCAAAAGGTAGAATGTTTAGACTACGCTTTTAAAAAATGGTAAATACACACTGTGTATACACATACCATTCTCAAATTCTACCAATGCAATTGTTTTTAATATGGTACAATACACAATGCATATTAGCCCCTGATTCTCAAATTTAATAAGTGCATTGTTTTTTAAAAGTGATAAATACACATTGCATATATACCTCAAGAGATCAACATTTAGTGTTTGCTATGAACTGTGTATTTTCCAATAAAAACAATCCCAATGTGGTAATTATGTAATGCATATTAGCATATCAACTCACATAACATTTTTTTTAAATGGTAAACATGCATTATGTATAGGCAACTCATTTTTATAATCTACTAGTATAATCATTTTTAATATGGTGGTATAATGTGTAATGCATATAAGCCCTTGATTCTCAAATTTAACAAGTGCTTTCATTTCTAAAATTGTTGAATACACATTGCTTATATACTTTGAGAAATCTACCATTACAAACAACCTGAAAATGATAAATATGAACTACATATTAGCATATCTACTATCATATCATTTTTTCAAAAATGCTAAATACAAACTGCTATACACAGTAAAGTTTCAAGTTCTACAACCCTTATCATGTTTTATATGGTACAATATGCAATTTGTTTTAGCATCTAATTGCCAAATCTAACAAAAGCATTCATTTCTAAAAGTGGTAAATACACATTAAGTATATACCTCAAGAAACCAACATTAAATGTGTAATACACATTGCATGTTTACCATTAAAAAAAAACAAATATGGTAAATAACATTTTGTATTAGCATACCCACTAATATAAAAAAAAATTCAAAAATAATAAATATGCACTACATATACAAACCTTCTCAAGTTCTACAACCACTATTAATTTGTGTATAGTATAATACACAATGTGTATTGACACCTAATTCTTAAATTTAACAAGTTCATTTTTTTTTCTAAAAATGGTAAATATACAATGTATATACCTTGAGAAATATGTTGATGATTGCAGCTATGTGAGACATTCTCCAGAACACCTGAGAGAGAGCCCTTGAGAGGGGCATGTGGTTCCTATCTGAGACAAAGTCAGAATGTAGAGATGGCCTCCTCCTTACAGAGAGTTCAGAAGAACTCCAGATGATTTCTATGTAACACAGTGAGAAAGGAGATCTGCAGAGTTGGACGTGCATGTGGATGAGCACAAGGTGAACATGTGAAATCCCAAAGTGTTGGGTGCATCGTCATGAGACCGAAATGAGGATGATGTATTAGCCTCCTCTGAGTAGAGAGTTGATGAGAAACTCCAGATGACTATCCTATGTAATGAAGTGGGAAAGAAGATCTATTGAGTGGACGTGCCTATGACCGAGCAGAGGTGAACATGATCCTAGTGGCTAAGCACTAGTGAAGAAGTAGTTCTTTTGTGTAATGCAGTGAACCAAAGATATGGACATCCTTATGGATGTGCCCCTAGTGGATGAGCACTAGTGGGTGTATAAGATCTATTGCTATATTGTTCAAGAGTCAGACTTGCCTATAACCCTAATTTTAATGTAAAGGGTACAGGTCAGCCCCACCTTATTATGATAGATAATTAATGTAAAAGATAATTAATCTGGATATTATTAATTATTTGTGAGTTAGTGAGGTTGGCCCTATTGTGCCAATAGACACTTTTGTTGATAGGTTCAATCTAGTATAAGTAAAGGTAAATTCTTCATTGAGGAATCATATCTTTTGTGTGAGTTTGGAAATTTCAGCAAGTACACCTTCTTGGGAAAAGTGTGCACCTCTCTTGTGCGCTAGTCTTCTAGGGTTTGCAAGTGCCCTCTTGTGTGCCAGGTTTTCTTGGTGGTGAAGGTCTTTCTCTTGAAGAATATAAAAAAGGAT
>CBVK0100465398.1:0-17740 GCA_900067695.1 Picea abies | reverse complement strand
CTCCTAGGGTTAGGTTTTTTTATGTATATGAATTTTGGCATTCTCTTCTATTGTAAAAAGGCCTCTAGAGCCTCATTGTAATCATCTTCTCATGGATACGAGTAGCAGCCACATCTCTTCTCAGAGATAAGCTACCAACGCCTTAGCTAGTTTATTTACATTCTGTCTGTAAGCATATTTCAGTCATTTGTTATTAATGAAATGAAGTCTTATTTTCGTTGCATCTCTGCGTTTATGTGTATTTCAGTATTTCATTATGTTCCTACATAAATCCGGATCACGGTAAGAAGACCAGAAGGAAAACATATTTCGAGTATTTGGTAAAGTGGAAATGACTCCCAATAGAAGATGAAAGTTGGGTAAGAAAAGTGGACATCCAGAAGCATGGAAGTTTATTGCAGGAGCTCATGGACAAGAGTCCATGAATTTTTCAGCCAGAGGAGTATGATGCAAGAACATCACCAGCAAAGCACAAGCGAAGGAAAGTTAGGCGCACTAGCACACATTTTGAAAAAAAAAAAATTGAAGAAAGCGTGTCATGCAAATATTTTGGGAAGAACTTTAATTAAAGAACCTCTTTATTGTTTTTGATATGGATGATTTCATGAGGACGTCGAAGAATGTAATTTCTTTTAATGTAGCTGAGTGCAGTACAGATTCGATGTGTTTGAGCCTATCTTTCTATCGCAAATATTTATTGTAATAAATTATAGTACTTTCTATCTTTTAATTCGATAGGATAGCTCTAAAGTAGTTGGAGGGAAGATCTCAAACAACCCCTCTTGTATAAATATTTTTATTGTTTCACAGAGAAGGTTGTTGAATTTATTGTAGAGGTTATTGTTAGGCTATTGAAGTTGTTGGCACTCTAATTGTTGATGGGTTGCTATTATTTTATAGTTAATTCCATTGTAGCTGAGAGTAGAGATATACCAAGAAGAAGTATATGAACACATGTATATTTTGGTTGAATGAATATAAAAGAGGAACATTGTCCCAAATGTCTGGTATTGTCATGTCTATCTAAATGAATGAATGGTAGACTTTCTGTTTATTTTCAATTATCTGTTATTTCTTGTTATTATGTTTATGAATGCATTTACATGGTTGAATGTATGAATCTGTGAAGTTTTAAATAAGTTTCGATTGTTTCCCTTCTACTAGAAAGTGCAAGTGTGCATAGTGTGTGCGTTGATAGAGTCTATTTTGGCTCACGAGCTCAGAAGAGATAAAGTGAAACTTATAAAGGTGAAAGGAGTGAATAGTTTCCCCAAAGAGTGTGTGATAGAGTCTTTTGACTCAGAACTTTAGAAGGATTAGCGAAAGTTGTCCACAAAGAAGCCAAGTTGTGAAGGAAGAATTGTTGCAAGGAATGCATAGGATGAAATTTGACTAAGTGTCGAAAAGAATACTCTAAGAAGGAAAGAGTTAGAGAAAGTAAAAATCTCAAGAGGAAGAGTGGTGAAAATCCTTCAAAGGGAGGAGTTCTTTAAGGTTTTCCCAGAATCATTAAATTGAGATCCATCCAAGAAGGACTAGGATCATTCCAGACCATCATATATGGGGAGAGTTGCATGGAAAATTGATCGAGAAGTGTTTCATGTAAGGTCATCTCTAACAGAACCTAGAATTTCATAAATTTAAACATAACATTTATATTATAATTTCTTTTTACGGTTGTATATTCAACAAAATAACATCAACAAAATATCAGTTTACAGTTTATGGCTCAACAAAATTCAAAATGGGCATCATGATATAAATGATATATTGAATAATATACACATCATAAATAACATATTGAATCATCATACAATAATGAACATGCCATGATAATAAACAAAAATAGCTATCAAGTGATTTGTTTCCCAACTCTGTTTGTCCAAGATGAAGCTGAAACTGGAACTGTGCCCAAGATGCTCTGCCAAACTCTACCCAAAACTAAATCTTTCCTCCCATCCAGCTAGGAACATAGCCTATCCGGCTCCCTAGCTCTAGGATTTCGTAAGGATTCCTGGCCCCCAAGCCCAAAACTCCCAGCAACAGATGCTCCCCTGTAACAGTCCACCAAATTCCTCAAGCCAAGAACTAGAAATACAGTTTTCCAATCTCTCCCCTGGAAAAATGATCCAATACAGTCTCCTAATATCAAAATAATTCTCCCTTTCCAAATACCAAAAGTTTTCCTCTCGAATGTTTTTCCCCCCTCATATCCCCCCGTCCATTCACCGCTTCTTCCTTTCATTAAGACTCACCCCCCTTATATCTCCAATTAATGCCAACCACCTTATCCCTCCATTCAATGCCAACCACCTTATCCCCTTCTCCTTAATGGTTCCATCCTTCAATACATTAAGTTTTCTTTTAATAAATTAAAATTTATTAAACATTAATTCATTACCCAAATATTTAATGAGTTAATTAATTAATCAATCAATTAATTAATATACATTAAACAATTAATAATTCAGGACTATTAATTAATTAATTATTTAAACTTAATATACTTTAAACAATTATTTAACTATGACAATTAATTATTTAACTAGGGTTGTTACATTTCATCATTTCAGAGTTCGGATCATTTTGAAGTGATAGAGAGGTGGGATCCCTAAAGTTGTGAAGTCACAAGACAAATCTTAACTGTTCGCTGTGAGGAGACACATGGTAGTGGACTAGAGAATCTGAGGGTTAAAGGTCCAGAGGAAGTAAGTGTGGAATATGTGTGATTTTCGTGAGTAGCGAAGTCCCGAAGTACATCTGGACCGTCAGATCCAAGGAGATGCGTGGCAGAGACCCACGAATTCAAAAAAATGTGTTTCAGAAGGAAATAGAGGAGTAGGTTACAAAATTTTCGAAGCTCGAAGTTGTGAAGGGATTAGCTCTAGATTATAGCCCATGGTAACAGAGGGGAAAGAGTCTAGTGTGAGGCTAGTACTCAATATCATTGTTGCCAATCTCCAAAGAACGGAGCTTCAAGTAGTTCAAACTTGCAGGTGACATCAAGGGGACCTCTATGTATATTAATTGTTCAAAGTCTGTTGAAGGCCCGAAGAACCAATTGGGTTCTAGAAATTTGAAGATACAAGACTGGGAGGTCACCGAATCCCTAGGAGGGAAGGCGGTTGTGCATCATTGTTGTTGGTGTTGTGGTCCTATGTAGGGGGTCCATTCATGAGGATTCAGTCATCATGGTGTCGTGAACATGGATCCTCACAGTGTACCTCGATACCCTAATGAATGAATAGTTGGTGTATGATGCTGCTACACAACAGATGTCTCATGTTGCATCAATATTGTAGGAGTCATGCCCCAGCCCCCACCAATCATCTCTTCCTCGGCTACGATGGCCTTCTGGACTGCATCACGCAATGTCTGAGGCATTAGGATCCTCACTTTCGCATGAATGTTGAAGTTAAGGCCGAACACAAAATTGTTGACCTTGAGCTTCTTAGTGTTTAGATGTGGGGCATAACTAAGAAGCTCCATGAATCAAGCCTCATACTCGGGCATCGTACGACCACCCTGTCACAAAGCATTGAACTCATTACAGTGGCGCTCAATGAATTCCTAGGAAAAATACCTCTCCCGTAATCGTTCCTCAAACAGTTTCCATGACACGTCTTTGAATACCATGTTCTGTTGTGGTAGGAGTGTCTTCCACCATAGAATATCACTCCCATTCAGTTGAAAAACCACCATGTGAACTTTCATATTGGAGCTGTAGTCATTATGTGTGAAGCACATCGCGATGTTCTCCAACAATTCCTCGATGGCTGCATCATTTGTGGCACCCAAGAACTTGACAAAATTGATCTTCTCAAGTTATTAAAATTACCAGTGCCGATTGGGGCACGTTGTTGACCCTCAGGGGGTACAGGTACCCTGACCTAATCTCTATCTATTCGGTTAATCAAGGCCTCTGACATCCTATGAAAGGACCTAATCAACCCAACCACATCCCCCACAACAATCTTCTCATGTCCAATTACTTTCTCTTCTCCTTGGGGGTTAGACCCATCTTGTGTGGATGCTACTAGAGGCGTCACACTTCCTCCCCTAGCACCATGTCATTTGCCTCCATAGCATCCTCTAAACATTATTACCTGCAGGGACACAATTCAATTTAATTAGCGATAAATTAGTAATCAATTGTTTGATACAGTGGAAGGCGTAATCATCCCAAGTCACGTGGTTGAACCCACTCTGATACAATATGTAATAGCCCCTCTCTTATGGCTAGTAAGCGAAGCACAAAAGGTAATTTTTTTTAAATATTTATATAAACAATGCCAACAATATAATTCATAGCAGCACATAAAAAATGACATCATAAGTAAAAGAATTACAAGCTATTCGTCATTGTAATCAATAACGACACAATCAATGCATCAACATAAAGGATAGTGGCACATAAACATAAATAACGACACAACTTAGCATGTCACAATCAACTTGAAGCAATTTATAAACAATGATAAACTAGATACTGAATATTAAAATGAATACCCGCCCAACCTACCCTACAAGGTTAGGACCTCCAAGACACATAAGCAATGCTCAAGCCCAAGATTCATCCAATTGATTTTTACCATTTAAGGTCTCAAGGCTAGAAATTGTTCTAAGGAACACAGAGGTGTCTAGATCCCACTAATCCGATCAATCTGCAATCAACTAGATCAAATAAATCAACCTAAACATCAATAATTCAAGCGTAAAGATCATCATCAACTTATCATCATACATCAACATCTACTTCATGGCACACAAGTATTCTAACTAATTTCTATAACCATCATACATCCACATAATTTCCAAGATGCAATATTAGTCAACTTTATTTTAAAAGGCGCAATAGATCATAAGGGATTAATCAATCCTATGTCATGATTATTCTGCAGGCACAAGATTAATCATCAATTTTATTTATTGTGTAAGGAATCTAATCACATATATTTAGTAATACATCACATTAGAGTTAAGGAGCAAGTTTAATCAACTTTATTTTCTTCTCCTAGCTCAAAGAAAACATCTGTTTATTTCGAGGTGCGTGATTGATCAATTATTGAATTCAACAATAATTCAACATTATTTTCAAGTTGTGCATGTGATCTCAATAACGAATTAAATGTAAATTATCATCATTACAATGCGCGCAATTAATATAAGCACTCAGGAAATCATACATCAATATTGTTAGAATGCACGTGACTAATATAAAGCGTAATCATTTATGCATTACCATTAATCCATAGCACAAGCAATCTACTTACTTAATCATGAGCATAATCCATGGCACAAGGGAAATCAATCGCTCAATCATTTATTCATTAACGTTTTTAGTGGTTTATTCGTTAACGTTTTTAGTGGTGCAATAAGTAAACGACACACCTAACCATCCACGCGTAGCTTTTATATCATGGAGAAAAATAAATATCAATTTAAAATTTTTTATGGCACAAAAGTAAATTAATTTCTAGACAATCCTAGGTCAATATTAATCATGGTGCAAGAGATTATAAATACTCAATCAATCATATTTAAGAATGTGTGTTCCTCCTAGGGATCACCTATAATAGGGGTCCCTTGTCCCATGAACAAGGAGTCTTGTACCAATTGGTGGTGACTTCAAAATTTGATTATTAGTACTATTGTTATAAGCTAAAATAAAATTCATTGGTTTATCACTTCAACAATCTATTTACCCCATTATATTTATATATGGATTAAATCAATTCAAAAACATTAATGTCTATATATATAGATATTTATTATCATGTAAGTGTATTCAAAAAAAAAAATTATATATATATATATATAAATAATGAAGTGTTAATTTAATATTATTTAATTTATTTTTGTTGAAAGTTAAAATGGTCCAACCTTCCGTCGTAATACTAAGATATATGAGCATCAAAGTACATGATTCCAACAGAATTGCATGACAAAAATAAGTTATTTCACCAATAATACACAAAAAACATTAAAACCCAAGCCAACTATCATATATGAGGCCATGGGCGAGTCAATCCAAGGAAAGGTGGCAGTCGTTTAGAAGTTGTAGAGGTAATTAAGGGAAAGAAGAGTGGGATCTGCCCAAGGCACAGAGAAAGCTGGGTGATTGTTATACACCAAGAACACGAAGTCCAAAGGAGAAAGGCAAGGCAAAATTAACCTTCGTTGTGTAAAGTTTTGTTCCAGAAAACGCATAGGTTCAAGAGCGATCTCGCAACGAGAATTTGCATAAGTTGGGCGAATATTTAAAATAAAAATGCAGAGAGTACTCAATCGCAGAGGATATAAAATCTTTGTAAATCGCAGAGGATACATAAGAAAATTATTGAGCAAGGCAATAAACGTATGGTTACAATTCCTGGGTGTCTTTGCTGCAAAAACGTAGAGGAGCTCAGGGTAAAACGTAGGGCATTTCCCCAACCACCAAGGGCATCTTCTCATGCCAAAAACAAAGGGAAACAAAGGTAAAAGGTAGGGACATTAAATATAAACTCAGAGACATTAAAGATAAAACACATGGACATTAAAGATAAAGCGTAGAGCATTAAGATAAAACGTAGAGACATTAAAATAATATGCAGAGACATTCCTTACTGGAAATTGCATTCTTCCTGAATAAAATTGGAGACATTTCCTGAATTCCACAATCGTGAAGCAATTTCATCTATCTAACAAGAAGAAAGGGAAAAACGTTTCTCTACAAAAATGAAATGCAGAGACAATTCTCAAAGGTATACGCAGAGGTATACATAGAGGCAGAGGTATGCGCAGAGGTATTTCTCAGAGGTATACACAGAGGTATTTCGTTTAGGCATTTTGTCAACAGTTGGCTAGCATACATCAGAGTTCCACAATGAATAAAATGTTCATAAGCTTGGTGTTCAACACAATGGTTTGCTCAGTTCCATTTTTAAGCATAAGGGCATGCAGTGACTTTCCTTCTTCCAAAGCTTTCAAGTTAGCACATTTTTGGAGGAGATAAGCATAGCTACCAATGTCTCCCTTGTTTAATATCTCCAAAGCTTCATTCAATACACTACTTAAACTAGACTTAGGTGCAGCATTGGTATACACTAGTTCGTTTGGGAGAAAACACCTATAACGGGTATTTTCTTCAGTTTCATATGCTCACGGTTGATATCATTGAATATTAAATAAATAGTTATATATAATGGGTAAGGAACTATCCAAACCATGTGGAGAAGTTGTTGTTGGATTTATTTCTTGCATCACTAATAATTAAAAAAATAAAAAAGGAGAAGTTGGGCCATGCCCTGAAGAAGTTCATGAACTCTCCAGATATATGGAGCTCGCAATCAATATCTAGTGAACCTTGTTTGAGTTTCGTTTCATATCATGGGTTTTCTTCCAACTTTGATGTTGCAATAATTTTGTGGATGTTATAAAAGGAAGTGGAGAGAGCGAAGAGGAAAGAGGTAAAACATAGATAAATCCCGGCGCATTCCATGGAGGGAGAAGGAAAAACGCAGTCTAGTTTTGGTAAAACACATAATTTCAAACACAAGAATAAATTTAAATAGCTTGAGATTAAAATTTCCAGAAATGCTAAAGAACCGACAACGATCAAGGATTGCAGAGAGTGCATGGAAATTTAATAGACCAAGATAATTAAATTTTTGAAGAGAAATTGTATATCTTACTGAGATATAAATACAAGAACCCATGTCAATTCAGCGAAATTTAAAGCATGTAGATATTAAATATCAATACAATTACAATTCTCAACAAAATACCATAGTCGATGACGAAGGTGAACATGGAGAAGATATTTGGCAACTGGCACTCCTTTCGATCTCCCACTTGCTAATCGATGAGACTTCACTGGTACCTCCCAGCCAACTCTAGGGGTACTATTTTTCTCTCTTATCCTCCCTGAGCTGCAAAGGGGCCACGCACACACACAAATAGAAATCCTCTATATCCCAGCTCACCTCGCAAGCTAGAGCCACCACTCTCTCTCTGTCAAGTTGGGTATCCAAACTCTCACAAGTAAAACCAATCCAAATTTATGCAACATAACATTGCTGGTAACCCGTCTCCCCCTCCCTCAATTCATCCATTTGTTTTATAGAATTTTTCCCACACTTACATAATTAATTCACTTTTCAATTAAAATAATTTAGAATTATCTCCCCCTTACACTTGTCACATGTTCCCTTAGTTGCACAAGTAAAATGACAATTTATTTTAATTAAAAGTCAATTTCCCTTACCCTTCCGGAAAGCACTCCTAAAATCACTCATAGTTGTCCCTTTATTCCCTTTATTTCCAGTTAATGGTCGACGCTTTTCTAAAACGTAGTTGAGTTAAAATAAGAAACTTCTCCTAGTTAGACTATGGTTAATTAGACTCTAGATTCCCTTTTATGCGTACCCATTTCCTTTAGATTTATTCGAATTTTACCTTCAATTCCATTTTTGTAATTACTTGCACAATGTTTATTTCTTTAGATTTCTTTTATTTTCATTGATTTCTTAAATTGATTCATTTCATCCCCTCTTTATTTAATTTATAAATTTAGGTTTTTGTTTAGTCTTCTCACTTAGAATTAGGCTTAGCTAATTTTTTAGTTGCGAAATCTTAGACCCGTAGGGATTATGATTAATAAATTCATTCTTTAATTAATTAATCAATCAATTAATTAATTTGGCAGTGCTCAAGATTTTACAAGGTTTAACATTCACTCAAATTTTTCTAGGCCACCTAGATTCATTGAATGATTTTTTTTTTTAATTACGCAATGCTCCCTTCAAGGCACATTCAATGCGCCAAGGGTGCCACTCGACTTTGATTCAAATTTTTAATTTCGTGACGTGACCTTCAAGACACACTCAGTGATCCAATGGTGCCACTCGCCTTTGACTGGTTTCGGTAGTTTTCCAACCCTGGGAGTGAAAACTCCATTCGAGTGACCTTGTGAGAGACTAAAGGATTCTAATGAATAAGGACACTACCTTATTGTGTGTCCCATAGAAATATTCATGAGAGACTGTCTCAGTCTTCCCTCATGGCATCGTGAATCTCTCAAACTACGTAATCATTAACCTATAATTCGAGCCACGATGGGAGTGTTAGTAGGTTGTGTCAGGGATGTTTCCAAACCTCTCCCTTAATATCTAGTGTATGTGCATGGCTCCTTTACTCCTTATGTGAGTCAGATTAGCAAGCAATCATCAGCTTTCATCCATGAACGACACAATGTCAATGATACATAAACAACATCATAATATAATTGATCATATGTCACATATGCATAAATGAAATACTCAAACCAATACAATCCACTCCCTGACTCAATCTAGAGTCCAAGGAGGTCCAGCGATGCCATCGACATACTCAATATGTCAAGTGTCCTGCACACTTAGGAGAAACTCGTCAATAGCATATATGTATAAGCACATACATAGATATCGACAACATAAATCATAATCGATCAACATCATATTAAGAATCCATAAGCAAAACAAATAACAATATACTATAACCGGATCACTTGCACACAAGTGTCCTCAAAGAATAAGTCAATATCATGTGCTCGCAAGATCGAGATGTTACATCCTCACTATAGGATTGAAAAAAATTGTAAATCAGTGGAACATTGGCTGTAGAATAAGAAAAAAATCATCTTTGACTCTCTTGTCATTCATGTCATCTTGTATGGATGTGAATTTTGGGGATATAATATTTCTAGAGAGTCCTTGAGAAATATATAATAGGTTGAAAAACATTTTTTAACTTATAATCTCAATATAAAAGGTAATACACCCTATCCTATCCTCCTTATAGAACTGATCATTTCTCCCATTGAGAGCACGACTATGACTAAGTATCTAATGTACAAGAACAAGATAAACAATATCGAAGACAAGAGGCTTTCCAAAATTGCTCGAAAGTCTATTCAATACCACTTATGGCTTAATCCAACATGGATTAAGTAAGCCAAGTATTGGCTAAATAATTGGGAAATAAATGAATATTTTATTTTTCATAATAACGATAATATTAAAAATATCATTAGATCTAAATTTAAGGATAAATTGTGGTGTGATAAATATTTTTAGGATAAAAGAAAATTAAGATACTATAAGGATATGATCAACACTAATATAGAAGATAAAGAGTATCTCTTTATTTTTGAAAAGAATAAAGAAGAAAAACAATATTTCCAAAATAAGAAGAAACTCTCACAAGCTCCATAGTTAAAATGGACATTGGAAAATTCTGAGAATGTTATGGGTAAAAAACATTTTCTATGTTTATAATGTCCAGTCTATACCCATATTAGATCACAATTTCAAAATATTTGTCACAATACCGACTTTCCTAACCTTCTAACTCATCAAACCTATGGTGATTTTGGAATTCTTATCTTACTATTTTTCAAACAAAAAAATACGATTATAAAGAAAACAAAGTGACGGTGATGATTATTATTATAGTACCCCTACCTCCTTGTTGACATGGCACGAGTGTTAAACTTTTATTTTTATTAGCACTCCTTTATGTTTGTTGACGTTTCACCCTTTTTTGTGTGGCATAGGTGTTGAACTTCTATTTTCCTTAGTACCCATCGCTTTTAGGTAACGTGTAACCCTTTCTAATTTGGCATATATTTCAACCTCTTTATTTTCTTAGCACCCCTTTCTCCTTGTTTTCATGGAAAGGGTGTCAAACTTTTACTTTTCTTAGTAACCCTTTATATTTGTTGACATCAACTGAGACCAATTGGTCTATTGTAGCTTAATAAAGTAAGAGATTACTTTGATTTCTTTAAATTTGTATTTATATGTTGAAAACCAGGGATGCTTTTAAGGATGGAAATTTATTTTTAAATGGAGAAACCTTGGCGAATCTAACTAATCCTTCATATGCCAACTAAAAATGTTTGGCGATATTTTTGTAAAAATATTGAAATTTCTATGGATTTTATATAGTTTGGATAATTTTTTGGCAATTTTTAAGGTAAAATAATTTTATCCTATAGAATTCGGGCGAACATGATTTTGGGAAAAACCATGGAAAATTATCCCATGAGAGAAATTTAGCCCCTAAAATCATCCTTGTTGAAAACGCATTGAGAGAAGCATTCCAAGATCAACATAGTTTTGATGACTTAGGAGGTTATGAAGGTTTGTAGTGTGGAAAATATTTTAAAATTGGGGTCTAATATGGGTATAGGAAGGGAAATAAAAGAGGACATGTTTTTCATATTATACCCTCTTAGTGTCACAAATATGATGACTTCATTCATCCCACAATGTTTTGGGAATTTTCCAATGCCCAGTTTCACTATGTAGCTCGTGAGTGTTTGTTCTTATTTTAGTGATGTTGATTTTCTTCTTTGCACTTCTCAAACCTGAGAGGTAATTTTTCTCCTCTGAATTAGGGTTGACCACCTCCTTGTAGTATCTTAATTTCCTTTTATCCACCAATTCATTATCATACCACATATTCTCAAATTTAGAAGTAATGGTATTCGTAATATTATTGATATTCTGCATGATGGATTCTTCTTGTATTACCCAATGTTTTAGCCAAGATTTGACATCTTTATGCCATCACCGCTTGAGCCACTGATGGTTTTGGATAGAGTTTGAAACAATTTTAGGGAGTCTCTTGTAATCTGTGTTGTTTATTGTATTCTTGTACGTTATATATCAATTCTCTCAACAGAGGGAATAATTTATTCTATGAGGAGGATACAATATGGTGTATTTCCCTTAGTTCTTAGATTATAAGTTATAAAATTATTTTAGATGTGTTCTATCTTTCTCCATGATTCTATAGATATATTTCAACCACAAACTTTGCATTCACTTAAGTTATCTGGAGTGATGAGAGCTTGAAATAGGAGGTTTGTTTTATTTTTTTTATCTCAAAGACAAAGTTATGTTGATTTACAATTGTTTTCAAGCCCATAACAAGATTTCAACCCTCCATGTATCCTTTTGTAACCACTATAGTTCTAATTGAGCTTGTTGTTGATATCAATTCCAAGATATTTGTATGAAGGAACTTCCTCCAAGATATTCTTGTCATAAAAGAAGAATCATAGGTGATCCTTTTGTATTTAATTATTAGAACTTTTATTTTTTTGGTGTTCACAGTCATGCCCATGTTAAAGAAGAAGTCCTTCAGAATTATTAGTTTTTTACCTGGGTTATTGAGACTATTTTCCATAATAACAATATCATAAACATAAGGAAGGAGGATATCAACTATACTAGAAAGAGTTGGTCCAACACAAGGTCTACATCATCCCAACAATCTTCTAACTTATCAATATAGATGTGGAAAATGGTAGAGGATTGAGGAAAACCTTCTCGGACTCCTATATTAAATTTAATTTCTTCCAACCAATACTGAGTGATTCTAAATTTGGCAATAAAATTCTTGTATAGCCTTACTGCAACATTTCTTAACTTGAAAAGGACTTTAAGTTCTTCTAACATATTCTAAAGGTTAGTCTACAGCATAGTGTCAAAATATTTTCTAAACCAAATATAATCTCAATGAACAATAAATATCATCATCATCACCATATATGGATAAGTTCATTTCATAAAACTTCAAAATTTAAAGGATTTTTTATAAATCACATTTTTATCAATTAAATAAAACATATTATAAAAATATTTTAAAATAAATATATTCACATTATTAAACTTTTATTCACTTACTAACTTAATCCACTTATATAGTGGAACACCATTTTTTTTTTAAATGTCGACTTCTTCCGATTTAAGAGATATTACTGCAAAACTTATAATACATTACATAGCAATGAGTGATCCTAATGGTTAAGAACATGTGTTTCCTCCTAAGAGGTCACAATTTCAAATCCAAAGAGGGGTAGGGTATGAGTCAAATTGTTTCTAATCAGAATTATAATGGTTTCTTTTGTGTGTACTTAAAAAAAATCTTATTGGATTCTTCATTTAAATGCAAATATATATATCTCTAAAATAATCAAAACTCTATTTTTATCTTTCCATTGCTACATAAATTATTAATTTTAAATTTAAAAAAATTGAGTTAAAGCATACCTAATCCTTAATCATTCTTATGTCTAATAAATTATTACTACTATAACATATAACCTCCATGCTTGCCAATATAGTGCCTTAACAACTACCACAGAGTGTTCTACACCATGAAACAAAACATATTATCATATGTTTTAATTTAACTTTTTATTGTTCATTATACCAGCCTAGATCCATCTTAACTCTAGATCTATCATGCATCAAGAGGGATCAAATCCATCGAGGTGAAAACTGCCTTTTAGAGTGAAAAAATGTAGGAAAGGTTTGCACCTTGATGTATTTGATCCCTCTCTGATGGCAGTTCCAAAGTTAGGATGGATCTACGGTGGTTCCAGTAAACTTGAATTTTTTAGATGATAATATTTATATATATGTATATGTTTAAGATAAACTTGATACTTTGAAATTTACATTATTATGAATCTGAATAATAACAAAGTAAGAATTTTTGGGAATCAGAATAATAATAAAGTAATATTTTTTAGCGATAAAGATATTGAATAATAACAAAATAGAATGGTTAATATATTGAATAACGTGTATATTTCATCATATAATTAAGAAGTGATATAAGGATGATATTTAATAACTCATATATTACATATTAATTGATATCATCCTTTCCTTTTCTAATTTTATCTTACACACTCACACACTTTCCCATATTTTACTCTAGATATTGCACTAAAAGTGAGTCCTTGAAGAAATTTAAACCTCTGGAGTTTTTCACATTTTATATATCCTAATATTATAAGGTTTAATGTTCAAATACTAATAGATAAATCACACCTAACCAAACAAATTATGGGACTTCAACTTATAATATCTTTTATGAAATTGATTTTCATTGGGTTATTTCTAAATTCATTTCACTTGGTAATTTGCACTATCTCACAACTAAAATCAATATATGGGATTAATTTTCTTCATTTTTCATAGTATTATCAGTGAAATCAATGCACCATATTTTTTAATGTGATATCGTTGTCATTGAAATCAATGCACCCTATTTTTTCAAGTTATAATATTGTTAAAATGAACACAATTACTTCATTATGCTAAATCATTTTCATTGGATCATCACTTAAATCAATGCATATTCTTTTTCATTATGTTATTATTGAAATCAATGCAACTAATTTATTTAAATCATGTATCATTGTGTCATTAGTAAAATCAATGCATTTCATTGTTTTGCATTATGTCATTATTGAAATCATAACAACTAATTTCTCTAAATCATTTTTCATTATACCATCTCTCAAATAAATGCACCCTATTGTTCTGTGTTATATGATTGTTGAAATCATTTCAATTCCCTTATTTATCTAAATCATTTGTGTAACATCATGGAAATCAATATGCTAGTATGTTATATCATTATCAGTGAAATCAATGCACCATATTGTTTTATGTTATATCATTATCACTAAAATCAATGCACCCTATTGTATTATGTTATGTTATGCTCAATCATTTTTAATTGCATAGTCACTTAAAACAATGCATATAGTTTTGCATTATATCATCATTGAAATCAATGCAGATAATTTATCTAAACCATTTATTATTATGTCATAACTAAAATCAATGCATTACATTATTTTTCATTATGTATTATTGAAATCAAAGAAAATAAGTTCTTTAAATCATGTTTCATTGTCTTATCTCTAAAACAAATTCACCATGTTGTTTTGTATTATATCATTGCAAATCATTTCAACTCCCTTATTTCTCTAAATGATTCTTTTAATATCATCAACTATTGTTTTTTGTAATGATTGAAATCAATATGCCCTATTTTTTTGTGTTATATCATTACTAAAATCAATGTATATATTCAATAATTGATATTTCATTCTCTTATAGTTTCCATGATTGGAACATATCAATAGTACAAACTCAAACCTCTTGAATTCTAAAACATTTTTCATTTTGATAACGGATTAAAGCATAATTATATATTTTGAACACATTAAAGTATAATTACATATCTTCAAAATCATTTCATGTTCTTCATATTCAATCCCAATATACTTCTTGTTATTTTACATTTGAAAAAATTTGAAAATGGATGGATGTCCAAAAACTCCCTACTTTTTTAATGTTAGACTTGTTAAATAGTAATCTTATATATTCATATGATACATAATAAATATGCAATATATCCTACTAAACTTGAAGTCTCCAAGCAATCAAACTATTCTAGAAATTAGTAATTGAGAGAAGGTTGGTCCTCTAACATAAGTTTGATATTGATATAGATTTAATATTCATATTAATAATTGTTTAGGAATATTATTGAAATTTGTAATAATTATTCAAAATATTATACTTTGATTTTTATTGTTTTTATAGTTAGTAATTACTTTCAAAAATATATGAACATAATGAAATCCTAAAAACAAACCCTAATTCAAAATACACCTACATTCAGATGATAAGTGGATTATACACACTATGGATTACTTAACTCTGGATCCAGGATCCATGCTATGTTTAAATTGTTATTCCTAGCTCATGTTAAATTTAATACAACATATTGATTCATGTTAAATACCTAATATACTATATATGCTACTCTGGATCATATTCTTAAAGGTGGATATAATGTAATAGATTCTTAATTATCATAATAAATAGATTATTGTATGCTCATTATGATATTAATCTCAAACATTACATTATTTGTGATGTTGTTGTTTTAGTGATAATGATCTATATTGTGTCAATGTGCATGATAGATTTCCAGTTAAGTGTGCATTGATGGATGATTTTTTAGGTTGAAAATTAGATCACTTAATTTTTTTTTTGCATATTAAATGAAATGAAATCTAAAATATGGTATAGGAATCAATACTTTGAACTATAGATATGTATGAATAAATATTTTAGTGAAATTAAATATGAAAATGAGAAATTATAATAGATAAATAGATCTTTAGAGATTAATTAATATTAAATATATAAAACTTGACAATTATAACAAATAAATAAATATTTCTACATTTAAATCATATTAAATATATAACACTTGACAATTATATCATGTTAATTTATATAATATGAAATTAATTTTTAGTGTTATTGAATATAAGCTTGCATTGAAATCCAATCATGATTATAATTTCTTAATCAACAATAGGTTTGCATTTCCATAGTTACTAATATGTTTAAGAATATAATTTTAGGAAAGGGATAATTTTGCCACAATAGTGCACATCATCCCTAGGTGCATTTCCACAAAGTAGAAACATACATAAATATTGATAATGTTGAAAAAATAAATTTAAACAAACATTACAATACTTAAGTCTCAAAATTTTAAAATGTACCTATTATACTTATGGGTGAGTGCAAGCTAATGTTGGTCTCTCGTGACGTCATACTTTTACAATGAATTTGAATATGGTGTAAGAATATGAAACTTAGGAAATTGAATTAGCTTTCCGAATATATAACTTTTATTCATATAAATTGTGAATAACTATGTCAAATTTGAATTTTTTTTCTAACAGTGGTATCTTATTTTTCCAACAAAATATAAGGTATGTGTTTTTGTTCATGTAGGTGTTGAGCACCTTAAATATGGAATTTTTTTCCAAAAACTTGTATACTTGTAGAGAACGTGTTTTTCTTGTGTCATGTATGTTTTGGAAATTTATAATATTAATTTTATATATTTTTTAAATTATCAAAGTAAACATATCCTTGGAATTACAATGTATTTTGTTCGTGCATTCTAAGAGGGTCTTAACATTATCAAAACATTTTTTTTTCTAGATTGTAGATATCGGTGTCCTCTAGTGCCGCATATAACTCATTTGAGAAATTGTTAAGCCGACTAAATGTTATAGCAGAAATAAGAGAGGTATGTATTATAGGATTTTGATATATGTCAAGACAAAAAAAAGTTAAAAATAGTAAACATCATTAATTTAAAAACAAATTGTATATTTGAAATCTAAACAACTAACTCTATGTGTGTATGTAGTTTCCTCAATAACTAAATTTTGTATCCTATAGAAAAATAATGTTAAATACAGAGATATGGAGAGGAATTCATAAAAATGGAGGATTTTATTTATTTGTAGACCAAACCACTAGGTTTTTCATCTCGAACATAAATATGAATTAATCAACTCAGCAAACATGTATTCTAGAGTTATCACTTCCGCCCGAAAAAAAAATGAAATTCGAATAACATGCACGTGCTTTCTCTCTCTCTCTCTCTCTACCCCCCTCTCCCTCCCTCCTTGTATCTTCATCTTCTTCTCTCTGACCTCACTCTCTCTATCCCTCACTCACTCTATCCTTCTCCCTCTCTTCTCCTCTCTCCTTATGTCCCTCTTAAGCCCCACTCTCTCTGCTTCATTTCCCCCCTGATATCTCTCTACCCCAGTCACTCTCTTCATATTCTCTCCACATTCCTCCCTCTCCCTCTCTCTCTCTCTCTCTCTCTCTTCCCCTCTCTCTCCCTTATCTCTCTCTCTCCTTCCCTCTCTCCTTCTCTTCCCCTCTCCCTCACACATTCTCTCAATTTATCTCCTACTTTCTATTTCCTCCACTCTATATCCCCCTTCCTGTCTCTCTCTCTCTCACACACACAATTTTCCCCTCTCTCCCTCTCTCTCCCATACCCTCCACCCCCCTCTCTC
>CBVK0100465396.1:0-12158 GCA_900067695.1 Picea abies | reverse complement strand
TTTGTTAAGCCAAAGGGCATCAAAATCCATTCGAAGAGACCTTATTTAGATTTTAAAGTTGTCTTCCATACATCAATCAGTTCAATGGGAATATGGTGATAGGCATACTTTAGGTCAACCTTGTTGAAGAACTTTTCCCCCTTGAGTTGGTCAAGACGGTCATTAATTTAGGGAATTGGGTACCGATTCCTGACTGTGATTTTGTTTAATTCTTTGTAATCAATGCAGAGCCTCCAAGTCCCATGTTTCTTCTACACCAATACAATCGCACTTCTAGAAGGGGAGGAGTTGGGTATGATGGGCCACTTTTGAAGCAACTCTTTGATATGATGCTTAATTTCGTCATTTTCCATTAGAAAGCGATGATAGAATGGTCTATTAGGAAGAGGTGCATTGGGGGTTAGATCAATTATATTCTTGACTTGGCAGTGCATCGGTACCCCGGTGGGTGAGGATAAGATGTCTCTATACTCTTCCACAATCTCGTCCACTTTCTTCTGCTGCAAAGGGAGTCTCTATGTAGAGGCCACAGATTTTGCAGCGACCTTCTTCTTACTATGAGGATGGATCACAAAGAAGATGAATTTCTCGGTCTGTGAAATGACCTTACTGCATTGCTTAGTAGAGATTAAAGAAATAGAGGTAGGTGATGCTACCTCTGGAATCTTGTACAATTGTCTACTCAAAGTAATAATAACACTACAGGGTCTACACTCATACATAGCATGTCACTTCCACAAATATGGTTTTCCTAAAATAACATCACAAATGTCAAGGGGAGAAATGTCACACAATACCTCATCTTTGAAGGGCTTGATGTCATAGGCCAGAGGACATTGTTGGATGATGCATAGATCTCTTCCTTGGCGAAGTCAGTCGATGGTGTAGGGTTGTAGGTGTAGTGTTATCAGCAGGTCCAACTAATTGATGACCTCTGTTAAGATCATGTTCTTTTGAAAGTTGTTATCGAAAATGAAATGAATCAGAGTCCCATTTACCCACGTCTATAAGTGAAAGAGGCAGTCCCCTTCCTTTGGTTCTTCTGGTTCACTTGGTTGTACTTTGGTGGTAGCGACAGTGGCGTTAGGTTCGGTATTGATAATCCGCTTACCTCTTCTTGAATTTGGTTCGGAGTCAGAATCTACCTATGACTCGAAAGATTTCAGCTTAGCCACTAGTGACTGCTTGGAGAAACATTGTTCGGTGTTGTACCAAGGGATTTTATGGTATTCACACCACTTTCTTGTGTCCTTCGACTTCTCATTACCGTTTTTTTGTTGCGGCTTGGAATGGTTTTCCTGAGAGTGGCCATCTTTCCTCTGTACCTTGTTTTGTGGGTTGGGGCCACATTTTCCCTACTTCGGATGTGAGGAGTTTGTAGATCCAAAATCTCGCCTCTTCTTCTTAAATTTTTGTTCAATCTTGATAACATATCTATAAGCCACACCTAATGATGCGATGTCTAGAAACTCCATTTCTGTTTGAATGTATCTATGGAGAAAATCGTAATATTTGAGTAGAAGATGTCGTTCAGAGTCTTTGATACCCAATTTGGTGTGAAGGGTGTGGAAAATATTGGTGAAATATGGTACTGTCTAGTCCCTTTCCTAACACAATGTGGTCCATCTTGTGTACTTGTCCTCATAGCTTCCAAAAATGTAGTATTGTTCTTTAATGTCATATCTCAAGTAATCCCATGTGGGGGAGACCGCAAATATTGCAGATTTCTCTATGGCCCTTTGCTTAGAGTAAGTATCCCACCAGTCCTTAACATGGGGGATGACCTTGAGGAGTGCAAAAGTAATATTTTCCTTGTCAGAAAAATTGTGGATTGAAAAATACCCTTTGAGCAAATTCAACCATTTATCTACAACATCTGCATCTATCAGTCCTTCAAATAATGAAATATCAAAATTTACTTGTAGCTTGAATGGGGTTGCATGGCCGCTTGATGAATATTTGTCTCCTGTGGGCAACCAATGAAGGATCTACTCAAAGTTGTTCATCGTTTCGTTCCTTTGTCATGCAAGGGCTTCCTTAAGCAATATTTTAAAAGGATGTCGTGCTCCATCATCTTTCTTTTCATCCCCCATGAGTTATTATTGGGCTCAACGCAACCGATATTGCAAAGGATCGACTGGTTTAAGTCCGAACTTCTTCTACCTAGATCTTGTCAGGGACACGCATGAAGAACATAAATGAAGAGAAGATCACTTTGATACCACTAATCTAGATTTATGAGAGGAACAAAATGAATAACATATTGAATACAATAACAGAGAGATACAGAGAACAACAAAAGTTATTCAGTGAACAATAACTTCTATTGAATAAATAAAATAGGCTGAAGTTGTAAAAATGCAGAACTAAAAAAAACTTGCTCGAATGGTGGTAGTTATCTTTGAGAACTGATGTGACCACTATGTGCATCCATCTGAGTAGAATTATTACAATGAGGCTCCAGAGGCCTTTTTAACATTACTCATGAATTCCAAAACCCTAGACATCCAAAAACCTAACCCTAGGAGATGAAACACCAAAAGTTATGTGGGACCCGATGGGTAAGTTGGTACCTCAACTTCCTGGGGTCATAAATTTTTTTATACAACCTCTGTTTTAGGCACGTGATAGCCTATTGGAAAGGTCTTTTCGAAAAATACGCATTATGCTATCAAATTGTGACTCCATTTACAGTTTGACTGTGGCAAGCCAAAAAAACATTGTTTAGGGCCCCAAAACATTTCTCAAAGTACATAAATATTTACTAACATAAAAGATTTCAAAATAAGTCAGTTGGATTAGGTGGGTGGCCACCAATATCCACCTGGGACTTGTATAGGGATTCATACAACCCTGGAAGTGTAGAACCCATGATTACAAAGAAATACAGAGGAATGTGCTAAACTAAAAATTGTCAAGAGGATCTAGTTGGAAGAGGTGGGTGGCCACCAATATCCACCTAGATTAGAGAGGGGGGTAGACAACGAATGAGAGAGAGGGAGAGAGCAATGGGAGAGAGAGAGAGAGGAAGATAGATGGAGAGAGAGAGAGGGGGGAGGTAGGGAATATTTCATTTCAAGAGGAATGTGCACTTGTTCCTATTAATAATAATGTGTGCGTGCTTTAGAAACACATGTGCATTCCTAAAGTGTGTGTGTGTGTGTGTTATTTTTATTTCAATTTGTTTTGGGAACGCTCACATGTTCTTCTACATGTGCTTCTCAGGAACATGTACGCGTTCGTGTTCTTGGGAACGTGCCTATGTGACTTGTTGACTGGAGATTCAAGGTTTTCCAAACATACATGCATGCTAGCCCCATAACCACTTTATTGTCCACCAACTTCGTGCACTCACCCTTATAATCATTTGCAAATTGCAACTCACTCAATCTTTCCCGTCATGATTATAATTTCTTGAATCAACATTAGGTTTGCATTTTTTTAGTTACTAATATTTATAGAAATATATTTTTAGGAAACAACAATGCACATCATCAGTAGTTGCATTTCTACAAAATAAAAACATAGAGAAATATTAATAATATTGAAAAACTAAAAAAACTTAAATATATATGTTTTAAAATTTTAAAATGTACAATTTTAAAATTTACAAATTACAGTTGGCTTAGTCTCTTTCATATAAAAAAAAAAACACAACTAAGACACAAATATTCACTTAACATAATATTTTAAATTAAATTTACTGAAATATATATATTTTCTTTGTTTTTAAATTTATAAAACATTATTTTTTATTTAGTGAATATTTTATTTTTTTTAAATGAAAACGATAGAATTATCAGTCAGCACAATGTAAAAAATATCAGTAACTCGGGTATGATTATTTTGTTCAGCCAGGGACGCGGAAAAGAACACCCAAAACACAAGGAGAACATATGTCATTACAATTTAAAAAATATCATTCAATCTAATTACATCAAATTGTTTAGCCATGGTATATGTAGAGGAGGCGACCGCTGTTTCGGTATTATTTGAGCGCAAGTGAAGGACACCGATAAGATCGGACGGTCGGAGAATTTTAGATTGGACAGCAACACTCCAACCAAATTTCAATACTTACACTGTTCACCCCTTTTGTAACCAGTATATCTTTTAGTAGTTTTTTTTTTTTATTTTGTTTGAAATTTAGTGGTGATGAATGATTGGATTAGCAGATTTGAGTGGCTAAGTTTATATAATCTAAGTGCATCAAGAATTTTTCAACATATTGAATGGAATTCATTTATACATTCAGAAAAACAAATTAAACAACAAAAAAAATAAAGATTCCAAAAAACCCAAAAAATAAAACGTTTAACCAGTGACTTTTTTTAATGGTGAAGTTCGGAATTGAACATCTGATATGGTTTGACAGATCTTGTCTGTCCTCGACTTCCAGACTCAAACTCGGAGCATCTTCAACTGAGAGATTTCCTCAACCGGCCATTAAACTTAGACATTTCTTCCATGTAACAAGAGATATGATGTCACGTCAATAGATCCTTGTCAATAGTGGGGATGGAACAGAATTGAGGCAGACCTGTGGAGGGAGAAGGACCGGTCAACTCAGATCTAAGGGGAGTCATCTAATGAAGAAAGCGTAAACCATTTAGGAGGATTTCAGCGAAAAAAGCTATTTCGTAGAATAGTTAATCAACGTTTTTTTGTAATGGTGAAATTCGAAATTGAACATTTGATATGAATAATTTGACAGATCTTGTCTGTCCTCCAGCATTAAACTCGGAGCTGTAAAGGGAGAAATGATTGGTCAACTCAGATCTAAAGTTTTTGTTGTATTGAAATCTCCTTACGTAGGTAAAGGTGTATGGGGAGATGTATGCTGGTTGATAAGAATCAGATGTAAGTTGGTTTCCGGATGTGCTGGATTTGATTTCCGATGGGCCAAGCTTTAATAACAGGAGCTTTATCGTACCTCTCGGCTTTAAGGGTATACCCCATAACTAAAGAAATCACCTGCGTGAAATCCTTGTTGAACATCTTTCATTATGCTTTCTGCAGGGAAAATCCTAAACGCCAAATACATACACAGGTACACTCTCTGCACACACATGTACTTACGCACTGTGTGCAAGTTGAATCATTGATAATGATCTTGCATTATGAGGGTAAACGTATGAAAAACACATGCGGAAGAGGCAATCCGGCATATAAAAAAGTTGTGTGAGGAGTACTTTCTTACGATTTGTGTTGGAACTAAATTACATTCAAACCTTAAACAGAAACCCTACCAATATCATTTTTTCACATCGCATTTGGTCTGACATTTCTTCTTTCTCTATTAGAAAAACAATGAGAGAGGTTTATTTTTCCTAAGTTGGACTTCCTAAGAGGGACTTTCCCATAGCATTCCTAGTCAGTACCCAAATATTAAGGATATCACCATTATTTTTGTAGGATGGACTCTTCTATAAAGGATATTTTCATAACATTCCAATTTAATAGCCAAATGTTGAAGATATCCTCAGTCCATTTATTTGTCCTATATATGTAGGTCATGTATGGGAGACTATTGGGATCCTCCCCAACGGTATAATGGGGGGATTGAAGGGCCCATAGTGATGTAATAATAGTGGAGGTCATTCAATGTAAGGTGGACTAGGTCCACCAAATTATTAAATAAGGTTCACTATTGTAGTTTTACTTTTTGAATAAATGTAATGGGATCCCAATAAAGAAGGTTCATTAGGTAGTTAGAAGGGCCTAGCAGTGCAATGGGGGGTTGAAGAGCCCATAGTGATGTAATAATAGTGGAGACCATTCAATGTAAGGTGGATGAGGTCCACTATATTATTAAATAAGGTCCACTATGGTAATTAGACTTATTGAATAAATGTAATGGGGCCTCATTAAAGAAGGTCCACTAGGTAGTTAGGAGGTTGTTATGATTAAATGCAATGGGGCCTCATTAAAGAAGGTCCACTAGATAGTTAGGAGGTTGTTATGATTAAATGTAATGGGGCCTCGTTAAAGAAGGTCCACTCAGTAGTTAGGAGGTTGTTATGATTATGATTTTCTTAATTAGTTATAAATAGGGATGGAGTCCTCCTTTTGAGATGTGTGGAAGAGTATTGTAATTGGAGCCTATCTCATTAGAAGGTTGCCACATCGAAGAGGAAAGTAAATAGGAGTGGATTCTTTCTATAAAAAGATCAATTCTAAGGTGTTTCCCTACCTTAAAGGCTTTGATATTAATAAAATGTGGAAATTTTATATCTTATTGGTGGATATTTTGAATGTGATTATGTTAGTACTGGATTTGATTCAGTGATTAGCATGCACCATGATCGAGATTAAAGAGGAAAATTTCAAGACAAAGAGGTCGAAAGGGAGCTTGCAGAGCTCACAAAACAAAGAAACAATGCATATGGTTGGGAGCCAAGAAATTTATAGTAAAAAATAAGGCCTTAAGTGCTCGGGACTCAACTTCAAATACATGGGCTCTTATCTCATCCAAAATAAGTTTAAGCCCTCTCACAAATGGCTCGATCATTCGATGGCTACAAGTGAGCCTGATCAATGGTTGAGGACGCATGTCGCATCAGAAGAACGTTCATGAGTTAACATTGCAACGAGGTACAATAGTTGTTTTAGGCTACTACACGTAGTCCACCCTAGTACACGTAGTCCACACGTAGTCCACAATAGTACAACGCCACCTAGAGCCAGCATGGTAGTCCACCCGAACACTAAGAAAACTGAGAAAGACTCAAAAAGTTGGTGATGTTTATTTTTAATCTTGTCAGAGGCTGCCAGCTATGGTGAGGGGGCCCACCAGAGTTTTCGATCATCATGTTCAACTTGTCCATACATATACCATTCCCCAGAGGACACTTCACTACCCACATGGACCAATTTCAAGTTTCCATGCGTCCACGTATTCATGTGGACATCATCATGACATCATCCAAATTTCCCATGTTTTTCACAAACTTTAAAAGGCTTTGAACCATAAGGAAAAGAACATGTGTATTCAAACAAGGGCTCGAAGGAGAATGTTTAAGGCGAACAGGAGGATTCCTTGAAAGTCTATCAAATCGATTGGAAAATATGTGACATATAACAGGATATCTAGCATCATGTTTTCCATCCTTCTCCCATCCTCATATCCCTTCCTGCAGTCATCAGAGGACATCAATCGTTTCCTTGATGGTCTCCTTCATGCATGTCTCAAAAATTAACAAATCGGGCTAGGTGTGATCAATCATGTCACTTTGTCAACTATCTCACCATATGTGTATGAAGCTCCTATAAGAAAAGAACAGGGAAACTAAGGTAAAAACAATCTACAAATAGTCCAGTTTCCACCGATACAACTATCTTGATTCCCAATATAGCAGATGATGATCAAAATGTGGAAACCTCTTTCACGGGAGGGATTATCAACCATCCTAGCTACAAATGTAGGGCAAAGTTGTTCTATGCATCCATATGGAAGGAATGCCCCTCTTGGGTATCATTAGCACAACTGGGAAATCAAACGGGCATTCGGGAATCCACCTTAACATGTATTTGTATTAGTTGACTAGTCTGAGACAACAACTCTAGAAAGGAGATTTACAGATTTGATAATTGATACTTTGTGCCAACGAGCAATGGGGTCTAAGAGGAAGGTGTTGGAAGGCCTTTCAACCAATCAACAACCCAAATTATTCCATGGTTGAATGATCCCATCATTGCATATGAATACCTCATGGATCCAAGTAAGAAGACCCATCTTAACGCTCAATCAAACAAAGAGAATACACCCCACCAAGCACCAAAAACTCATATTTTGGGGTAAAAATCTACTTTTACCCAGTCAAAATGGATAAAAATCATTCGAAAAGATGAAATTAGTTAAAATGTCAAAGGTGGTATGAAGATTGTAACAAGCAAAACTCAATGTTTAAGAAGCAGTATTGGTCTGAGTAAGTAGTTTTTTCTCAAGTAAGAGTTGTTATAAATTGATAGAAGGAGTTCATTTTTAATGTCAACACTTTGGGGAATTTAAGAGTATCTTATACCCGAACTATTTGATCCAATATATCCTCAGACACAGACCAAATTTCAAGGCTAGAGGATCCAAGATATTCATCTTCTACGTTATGATTTAGTATGTGTTTATGTTTTTGTATGTTCTCTTATAAAATCCATCCCTCTAATTTCATGGCTTATTGTATGAGATCTCCATTAATAAAATCTCGATCATTAAGTTTTATGACATGTACAGTGTTACTACGTGTTGTTTAGCTTATGATACTAAAGTGTTTTCCTCTAAATGTATGACCACTTCATGTCATTTTTTCATGTATTTAATGATGTGTAGAGGGTACCTCCATGAATTTGGGTATATGGAAATGTTTTATGTTTTATGTATGGTTTAATGATCTAGTATATCTGTTAGAACTGTTGAATTCTTAACTACTCAACATGTTGTTTTGTCCATAGGCTATGAGATTTACCTTGAAGCTACCTCACATGTCTATTTTGTATTTCTTCTAAATTCACCCCTTCTCAAAATCAAATAAAATTGCCTAAAGTACCTGTCAAAACATGCCTCTTCACATTGAATGTATTGGTATTGGCTGTGGTATTATTTGAGGCTGAGAGTTTTATAAGAGAGAGAGAAAAGCTTAACCAAAATTTTGCATAATTTATTTTGTTGATCAACATGGATTTAAAACTTGCTCTGGATCTTATCCCCTAGGGTCTCTCGACATAGTTCCATTTACATCCTGAAACATAGTTCTATGCATCCATATGGAAGGAATGTCTCTCTCAGGTATCATTATAACAATCGGGAAATAAAAGGGGCATTCGGGAATCCACCTTAACATGTATTTGTATCAATTCACCAGTTTGAAACAACAACTCTAGGAAGGAGATTTATGGATCTGAGCATTGATACTTTGCACCAACGAGCAATGGGGTCTAAGCAGAAGGTGCTGGAAGGCCTTCCAACCAATCAAAAACCCAAATCATTCCATGGTTGAATGGGCCCACCATTACATATGAATACCTCATGGATCTGAGTAAGAAGACACATCTTAAGGCTCAATCAAACAAAGAGAATACACCCCACCAAGCACCAAAAACTCATCCTTTGGGGTAAAAATATACTTTTACCTAGTCAAAATGGATAAAATTCATTTGAGAAGATGAAATTAGTTAAAATGTTAAAGGTGGTATCAAGATTCTAACAAGCAAAAATCAATGTTTAAGAAGAAGTATCGGTTTGACCAAGTTTTTTTCTCTCAAGTAAGAGCAGTTATAAACCGACAAAAGGAGTTCATTTTTAAGGTCGACACTTTGGGGAATTTAAGAGTATCTTATACCTGAACTATTTGATCAAATATCCCCTTAGACACATACCAAATTTCAAGGCTAGAGGATGCAATAGGTTCATCCTCTATGTTATGTTTTGGTCTGTGCTTCTCATTTTTGTATGTGATCTTATAAAATCCATCCCTCTCATTTCATGGCTTCTTGTATGAGATCCCCATTAATAAAATATTGAGCAACAAGTTTTATGACATGTACAATGTTACTAAATGTTGTTTAGCTTATGATACTGAAGTGATTTCCTCTAAATGTATGACCACTTCATGTCATTTTTTCATGTATTTAATGATGTGTAGAGTGTACCTCCATGAATTTGGGTATATGAAATTGTTTAATATTTTATGTATGGTTTAATGATGTGGTATATATGTTAGAACTGTTGAATTTTTAACTTCTCAACATGTTGTTTTGTCCATAGGCTATGAGATTTACCTTGAAGCTACCTCACATGTCTATTTTGTATTTATTTTGAATTCACCCCTTCTCAAAATCAAATAAAATTGTCTAAAGTACCCGTCGAAACATGCCTCTTCACATTGAATGTATTAGTATTGGTTCTGGTATTATTTGAGGGCCGAGAGTTTTATAAGAGAGAGAGAGAAAAGCTTACCCAAAATTTTGCATAATTTCTTTTGTTCATCAGAATGGATTTAAAACTTTTTCTAGATCTTATCCCCTAGGGTGTCTCGACATAGTTCCATTTACATCCTGAAACATCTTGAGGGATAACACCTAAAATGGTCTCATTTCCAAGGAAAGGAAATTGAATATATCTTTCCCTGGGGATATGAACATGTTGATTTGATACTTGAAGGTGAATGAGTTTCATACACCTAGTTGTTAGTTATTTCACATGTGAACTCCATATAAAGAATATATCGCACCTAAGATAAGATATACTAGAGGAAACCCAGATCCTTATAGTACTTTAGTATACTCAAAGCCTCTATCGATAGTTGGTAGGCCCTTGAGTCTGCATTTATGAAGCAATGGGGGTAGAAGAGGGAAAACTTATCTTACCTGAATAAGTTTGGCTCCCTCAAGAAGAAAGAAAATGAGTCTAATTTTGATGTTAACAAAATTTTTAATAATATCTACAAAAATATTTTGAGACAAATAAATCCTTTGCAACAAGAAGCCAAGGTCACATATGTTTGGGCTTTTGATGCATATTTTTCCATGGCATTAAGAGAAAGAAGATCCCCCAGTATGCTAATAATTCGAGATGATGCAGTAGATATTGAGGGAAGTATGATTTCTTTAGGAAATATGAAGAAAAATTATTATCAAGAAAACAAGAATGAAATCAAAGAATATTTTGATCCTTCAAATCCAGCCAAAGATGCTCACAAAGCTTGAATGGATGAAATGTATAGACTGATAACAAATATCACAAATAATATGTCTAGATTTGAAAAAAATAATGGAAATGCTATCAAATTCCCTCAAGAAGGAGGGGTGAGGAACCCTAATAATTTTAGTAGGAATTTTAATCCTCAACCCATGAGGAGAGAAAGAAGAAATGATGGGAAACCCACTCAACCTCGTATCAGAGCTAATGATCAGAATAGCCTAGTGGAGGAAGAAACATATGAAGGATACATAGATAAACCATAATAAATACATCTCCTACCGGAGGGAAAAAATACTATGGACCTAACTCAAAATGATTATGAAGACACTCTCATCAATAAGAAGAAAACTCCCAAAAACAGATCTAGTGAAGAACTAATATCCTATGATGAGTACATGATGTTTGTTGATGCACTACAAGATGAGATGCACAAGAAGTATGATCTTAAACCTAGACAAAAAAATTTTAACTAGGACATCCAACCACATCCTAAGAATATTAACCTAAGTCTTTCTATGGATAAAATCAAAGAACTAAAAACTACTATCAAGACTGAAGAAGTTGGTGAAACTTCAAAGGAAAAAAAATAGGTAAAGGAGGTTGAGGAATTAGTTCCACCCTTCAATATTGTGAGAGATATTTATAGAATCAATATCTTCATCCCACCGGGTTGAAGTAGCTAAAAATTCATCATACCACAAGAAGATTGAAAATTTCATACAGAGGAAGATCCCAGTAAGTCCTCTTGGCATTGCAAATTTTTAGGATGAGTCCTCCACTATACTTATTGGTCCCCACATAGATGATAAGGAAGATTCAGTTACACCTTTCTATGTGACCATGAAAATCCATGAAAAAATGTTACATAACTGTATGCCTGACTTTGGATCATCTCATAATCTTATGCCAAAGGTATTCATGGAGAAATTAGGGTTAAAAATAACTAAGCCTTACCATGATGTCTACTCTTTTGATTCCAAAAATGTGAAATGCGATGGGTTTATCAAAGACATGGTGGTTAACTTGACTCAAATACATGTTAAGAGTATCATGATGGATGTGGTGGTAGTTGATGTACCTGCAAACTATGGCATGGACTTGACCTATGTTATGGTCATGATCTATGCTATTGTTCTAGTCTTTGGAGGAGAAAATAGAATATTATACATAGAAACAAAATTTTCCGATGTAGTTAGTGACCAAAATAACTCTGTAAATCAGCCCATATATGTTGTTGATAAAGACATGGGTTGTTGCATACTCACAATAAATGAGGAATACAAAGAATCCCTAACTCATGTAAGCCCTATTGTGAGTCCTCCCTAGGGAATCCATGTCATACAAAAGATATATTTTAATGGAGAATATTCAAAGGAAGGAGTGGGAGTTGGAATAGTCCTCATCTCCCCCAAAAAAGAAGAAATCCATTTTTCCTACAAACTGGAGATTGGGGCCACTAACG
>CBVK0100465393.1:0-25931 GCA_900067695.1 Picea abies | reverse complement strand
ATCTTGGGTCCATTACCCAAACCTTTGTGTTGCGGGGCTTTCTTCAAGGGTTGACATCAATGACAACCAACCTTAATGAACAGTTCATTGACGATACCTGCCACCCTCCTAAAAAATGTACTTCTCCTTCCTTTAAGAGAATCGTAGGTGGTGATTAATTTTCAGAGGGTATCTATCCTTCCAAGCCAACCAACCTGTATTTGCTTTAGTCTATTTTTATAAGGGAAATCATGCGTATGCCTTGTAAGCTCATCCATGCTTGATATTCTTGCAACGAAGGTACTTACTGCATTTTTATAAAAATGTTCATCAGTTTGTAAATCCTTATGCAAGAATTCCTTAAGTGAGTGGATTCTTCATGTCATGACACCTGCTTCTATAACAAGCTCCAAAGCTTCCATGATTATGTCGAGTATGTTATCGCACAGATTGTAGTTTGGGAAAATCCCAACCTAGACCACAAAGGTGTGACAACTATGGGAGTATTTACTCGTTGTCACCTTAGATAAACACTCCCCTCACTTTAATGATGATAGAATCACCACAAGGGGGTAATCCTGGGTAACCCTAGGGGGATTGCGATGAAAAGTGAAAAGAGATTAAGGATATCCATATAGGTCAAATTCAAGGGTAGTAAGGAGGCTTGAGAATGATTGTTGTGAGATGGTGAGTGCTTTTCAAGGTAGTTTACCTGCAAAACAATGTCAAACCTGCCCAAAACAAGACAGTATATAGTAATGGATGCCTCAAAACCAATGGGAATGCAGGAAGAAACCTTGATGTCCCAAATTGCAGAAGTATGGAAATGTATATATTAGAAATAAATGATAATAATATCTGCAAATAATACCATCAAAATTGGAGGATTAAACCACAATCCAAGACCTAATTGTGAGAAGGAAATACTACACTAGTTAATTCCAAAAGAGAGAGAGGAGAGAGAAAAATAGAATCAATCTTCACACATAAAAGACTAAGAAACCAACTATAATCACAAAGTATTAATCCTTGATAATTAGTACAATATATAGGACTCTCCACATGAGGAGTAATGCACACTAGGTTGGGATTTCCGTGTGCATGCTCAAGTAAAAAAGTATATTTTTCCAATAGAAACAATTAACTAAAGTCAAAAGTTGATAATAATAACAAAAGGTAAAAAATATAGGTGTGAACCTAGTGAGAACTCTACATGAAGTCAACATGCATTCCATAATAGAAAAAATCTCCTAAGTCCAAGTATTAGATGGGTAATGCACACTTCCCTAGGAGGCTAATATTCTAACTAAAGTGCGCTCTATAGCCATGAAATAGGAAATATGTCCTAAAATTAAGGAAATAGGAATTATCTCCCAAAGAAGGAATTTTCCTAATGGTAGATAAAAAATAGGAATTTTCCTAATGGTGGTTTATGAACACGTGGTTTTGGAAACCCATGGTATTTTCCCATGGTATTACATATAGTATTCCACTGGCTAAAAATATACCTGCTATAAATAGACATGCTATAAATAACAGTCCTCCTAAATAGTAGGAGAAATGGAAAAAATGAGTATGTTACTAAGTATGTAGTTGAACATGTACCCCAAACACCCCCCTGAAACATAACCAGGGCATGCACAATGATGAGTCTTGAAAATATGAAGCCATGTTTAGTACTCATGTACAAGTATAGATGCATAACAACTGAACAAAAGTGAGGGAAAGAGGGAAAACCCAGTGGGAACAAAACCACCCCCTCAAAATATGTTAACAAGAAAAGAATGCTAACTTGTTCAGCTGCTAAGCTAATGTATCCCTCACTCCTAGACTGTTCCTCAATGAGACAAAATTTTGTTCAGTGAAAGGCTTTGTGAATAAGTTTGCCACCTGCTCTGAAGATGGACAAGACTACATATCAATGACTCCATCCTAAATCTGTCATCGAATAAAGTGAATATGAACCTTGATGTGCTTGGTCCGCTGCCTCTTAATTGGGTCTATACACAGCTTGAGAGTACTCTTATTATCACAGCATATAACTATCAAATGATGAAAATGAACTCCCAACTCTGTAAGAAAGTGTTGCAACCAAATATCCTGAGTAGTAACATTCATTGTACCCCTATACTCTTCCTTTGCTGATGATAAAGAAATTGTTGATTGATTCTTACTTGACCGACAAATATGTCTTGATCCAAGGTAGAGGACATATCTTGAAGTGGACTTACGATCAATGCTATTGCCTGCCCTATCTGAGTATGTGTAACCAACAATATCCAAGGAAGATCTCGTTGCATAGTGTGTATCAAAACTGGTAGTCTGCTTGACATATATGAGAATCCTCTTTGCTTCCTTCCAATGAAGCTCAGGAGGCTCCTTCATGTACTTGGAAATTGATCCAACTGCATAGAGATGTCTGATCGAGAGTGTGTAAGGTAGAGAATACTCCCCACCAACTATCGATATCTAGTACAATCAACCAAAGGTGATGCACCGACATCCTCTAGTCTAACCCCTGACTAAAAGGGTTTTGGAGCTAGATTGAAATTTGTCATATGAAACCTATCAAGTAGATCTTTGGAATACTTTCACTGAGACATCTTGATTCCTGAATCCTTCTGGATGATTTCAAGACCAAGAAGGTAATGTAATAGTCCCATATCTGTCATAGAAAACCTATCATGCAAAGTGGTCTTCACTACAACAGTGGAGGAGGTTGAGCTTCCTGTTATGAGTAAATAATCTACATATACACATTAGGATCTGGTCTGCATCTAAGAAAACCTCTAGAGAGAAGATAAGATTCCATTTTAGCATACCATGCCCAAGGTGTTTGTTTAAGTCCATACAATGACTTCCTCAACCTACAAACTAATGATGGATCCTGAACATATCCCTCAAGCTGCTACATATGTATCTTCTCATTAATATCTCCATGTAAGAATGCATTCTTCACATCCATATGGTGTACCTCCCACTTTCTAGCTGCTGCAATAACTAGAGATAATCGAATGGAATCAATCTTGGCAACCGGTGAAAAAGTATCCTCATAGTCAATGTCGTGTACCTGTGAGAAAACTTTAGCTAATAACTGAGCCTTACACTTTGTAATGTATACATCAACAACCCTCTTTGTCTTGAAAATCCACATACATCTAACAAGATTCATGTTGGAAGGTAGAGGAACCAACTCCCATGTGTTGTTCTCTATTATGGAATTGTACTCCTCTTTCATAGCTTCCTCCCAATGGGGGATTCCTTTAGCCCCTGCATAATACTGATGATCTAATCCAAGTACCTAGTAAAATCTTGCAGAGGCTCCACAAACTGAGATCTGGTTCTCTGTGGATCAGCATGATCGCCCAGTAGATCACCTGCTACCTGAAGAGTTTGTTGTTCTCATCATGGTCGATGATTTGGACCTGCAAATTCTTGCTACTAATCAGAAATATCATATATATCATATTTAGAGGTCTGATCAGAAATCTGATTGGAAGAAGTCTCATGAAGTTTTGCAACTAATGGAGGTGTAGACTGCTCTAGAAGTGCCTGTGAAGGACCCTCTTCAAACTTAACACTACTTAGAATGAATAGTGTATCTGAAGTAGTATCTAATAACATGTATCCCTTCACTCCCTCTGGATATCTAACAAAAATACACTTCTTACTCTGAACTTCCATAGCTTTCTTTCTATCGAAAGGGATCCTAGCCCATGCACAAGAACCAAAAATTTTGAAGTGTGTGAATTCTAATTTCTTCCTGCTCCAAGCCTCATATGGAGTGACTCCCTTGACTAATTTATGAGGAAATCTATTTTGAATGTAGGTTGCATAGTTGATATCTTCATCCTATAACTTTGGAGGTAGTTCTCTAGCCTACAACATACAATTGGCCATCTCTTTCAATGTCATGTTCTTTCTCTCCTCTACTCCATTATGTTGTGGAGTATATGAAACTGTGTGTTGCAAATATATACTTGATTCTAAACAAAGATGGTCAACATCCTTATTCACATACTCTCCTCCATTCTCTGTATGGAGCTTATTAATCCTCTTCCATGTTTGGTTCTCAACTAGATGCTTGAAATTTTTAAGACACTCAAAGACCTCATATTTTAATTTGAGAAAGTAGACCCATGTATATCTCGAAAAATCATCATTGAAAGTAAGAACATACTTAGCTTTATTGATCTATGGGTGTGGCAAAGGACTTGTAATGTCACTATGAACCAACTCTAGAAGTGATGATGCCCTCCATGATTTACCTGTGTTGAACTTCTCCTCGGGATGTTTGTCTAGTATGCAGCCCTAGAAAAATCCATCTGTGTACTTAATGTGGGGTAATACATCTACCATTCCACCCTTGCTAAGTTGATCTAAATATTTAAAATTCAGATGCTGAAACCTCTCATGCCACAACCTGGACTCTTCATTATCATGTGTTAGAAGAGATACATAATCATATTTATGAGTGAAGTGAGAGAAGGTGTACAACCTGGAATGGTGATTAACCTCACCAACGATAATTTTTGAACCATCTGACAAGTCGAAAATAATAACTGAGACCAGAGTGAACTCCACCTTCTTCCCTGAACCTCTACAGAACATGGAGACCAGAGTGATTTGATGGATGGAGAGAAGATTCATTGAAATCTTCAGAACATGAAGTACATCCTGAATGAATCCATGGTCTAGATCAACTCTACCCCTACTGCACACCTATGCAGGAGAATCATCTCCCATGAATATCGATGGTTCAGAACAAGTATCCAAGTATGAGAAAATTATATCCGATGAGGCCATGTGATGGGTGTTCCTTGAATCAAGCACCTAAGCATTAAGAGAATATGAAATAGAAATTAATGCATGACCATTACCTCTTTCTGATGATGGATTTTTCCTTGCATTATTTGGAATACAATCCTCGAGCAGGGATGATTTTAGGGGCTAAATTTCGCTCATGGGATAATTTTCCATGGTTTTTCCCAAAAAAAGATTCGCTATTCTAAAAATGATTCACCCAAATTCTATAAGATAAAATTATTTTACCTTAAAAATCGCCAAAAATTTATACAAACTATATCAAATCCTTAGAAATTAGAATATTTTCACAAAAATATCGCCAAACATTTTATAGTTGGAATATGAAGGATTAGTAAGATTCGCCAAGGTTTCTACATTTTAAAATAAATTTCCATCCTTAAAATCATCCATGTGCTCGAGGTGATGTTGCTCAAGTGTTTGTATCATGAGATCTATGGTCTTTTTCATGCAAGAACTCTCAGGATGGAACCCACTATTACAATAGGAACAATTTGTCTTCTCCTTCTTGCCTTTTGATTCCTTGGAACTCGAACTTTGTTTACCTTCCTTCTTACCCTTGTTCTTCTACTTATTCTTCTTTGAACTTCCTTGGGTTGTAAGCGCATGGGGCTTGGAATTCTTAAGTGCCCCTATTTGGATGAGCTTTGTTTGCCCATGGATAAGTGATTCCATGAAAGCATCTAGGGATGGCATCTTCCATGTAGACCTCATAGCTAGCCTGGTAGTATGAAAAGAAGAAGTGTAGACAAAATACTCTAGTCCTAGTTCTGTTAGAATTGAAAAGATTAATTGTTCATCTTTATTATCAATTCCATAAACCTTAACATGAGAAAGAAAAGTTTTAAACTTACAAAATTAGTCTTGTAGGGTCTTGAAATATCTTGGATTCAATGCATGTAGATCATTCTCCAGTTGATGACCTCTTAGATTGTCTTTCTTTCCTAGCAAATCCTTTAACTTTTTCCAAACATCGTTAGGAGTCTTGCAATTATCAACATGAAAGAGGAGATCTGGAGAGATGCTCAAGCACAATATCATGTAGGATTCATCCATTCTATTGAATTATTTTTATTTCTCTATGGATGAAGTAGGTTCAACCTCAATACCCATGGTGATCCTATACAAACCCTTGCTTCGAAGTAGAATCTCTATCTTGGGCTTCCACTCAAAGTAGTTGAAGGGTGTCAAGATCACTGAAGAAGATGGTTGATCCATAATTCTCTATGGGTTTTCCAATATGATCTATAAACCTGCAATAAAAGTGAATACTCCCTCACAATAAAGGCTATGATACCATGTAGGATTAAACCACAATCCATGACCTAATTGTGAGAAGGAAATACTACACTACCTAATTGTAAAAGAGAGAGAGGAGAAAGAAAAATAGAATCAATCTTCACACATAAGAGACTAAGAAACCAACTCTAATCACAATGTATTAATCATTGATAATGAGTACAATATATAAGACTCTCCACATGAGGAGTAATGCGCACTAGGTTGGTATTTCCATGTGCATGCTCAGGTAAAAAAGTAACTTCTCCCAATAACAACAATTAACTAAAGTCAAAAGTTGCTAATAATAAGAAAAGGTAAAAAATATAGGTGCAAACTTAGTGAGAACTATACATGAAATCAACATGCATTCCATAATAGAAAAAATCTTCTAGAATAAGACTAGAGTCCAAGAATGGAACTAAAGTTCTATCTGAGTGAGAATTTGCTAATTATGGAAATTCATTAAATAAGTGAAGTGAGTTAAGTCCAAGTATTAGATGGGTAATGTGCACTTCCCTAGGAGGCTAATATTATTACTAAAGTGCGCTCTATAGCCATGAAATTGTAAATATCTCCTAAAATTAAGGAAATAGGAATTATCTCCTAAAAAAATAGGAATTTGCTTAATGGTAGCTAACAAATAGGAATTTTCCTAATGGTGGTTTATGAGCCTATGGTTTTGGAAACCCATGGTATTTTCCCATAGTTTTACATATAGGAATCCACAGGCTAAAAGTAGACCTGCTATAAATAGGCATGCTACAAATAGTAGTACTCTTGAATAGTAGGGAAAATGGAAAAAAATGAGTATGTCACTAAGTATGTAGTTGAGCATGTACCCCAACAAAAATCAAGTGCAAAATATTGGAAACAAAGCTAGCGATGAGTAGATAATTATTCAATGATTAAAACAAGACCTTTATAGAAATTAGAGAGTTGTTAGTTAGTGTTATCAACAAGATTTGTAACAACCTTATGGTTGTATAAAACTATTGCTACAACAACAAGTTCTAGCCACTAAAATTAGCCAACAATCCACCCAAACAAAAGCATTTAACCATTAGATTAATTATGGCATCTTGCAAGTGAATTTTAGAGGTAGAAAAGTGAGCAAAGAGTAAGATAAATTTACACATAATATACAAAATATTTTGACATTTATGATTTTGGGTAAAACGTGAAATCAAAGGCATGAAAATAAATTAACGATAATCAATTTTTCTATTGACAGACTGGGTAAATTTGAAATTCCAGGCCTACTGCCAACGATTATGTGTTGTTGTACCTCAACTTCCATTTACAACGGCTTTGTGTTGTTGAACCTCAGCTGCCATGTACAGGACCCGCTCCTTTAACTTTTCTGTGAATGAAACCTCTGTATGCTTATCACATGTCCTCGATGGTAGTTTACATCCCGCTAATTTCCATGTAGTTGGGAACCTTATTTTCACTAAAACTGCAATGAACATTAAAGCAAAATCACAGTAAGTATATATGTCAATGGGTTAACAGTGAACAACAAACATGATATCAAGTAGCAGTGTAAATAGCCCTTGCATTAGGAGGAGGATCTAGCCTCTACATTGGGAGGATGGTCTTTGTGATGGGACAAATGTATTTTTGTCACGTTCCTCGATATTTGAAAACAATGTTGAATGCCCAAATTCCTGTCGTCTTGAGTTTGTTGCAACCCTATTGGTTGTAGCATTAAATTTATAACAAAAATGAGATCACTTGGCTAATCAAGACACTCTCAGGGCACAAGGTAGCTTAAAACATGTAGAATTAAATCCAACTTGAAAAATCACAATATCTCAAGAAATTGCGTATACCAATGCATGAATATTCACTCTCCAATGCAAGTAGATTAGTGCCTTATCTATTGGGTTATGTGGTCTCTTGTTTATAAGCTAGGGTTTATTACTTCTTTAAGGGTGTAAGCCTTTTTATTCCCTAGAGCAAACAAACCTTAGCAAGGTAAATATACATGGGTGTAATCCTTCTTACTCCTTTTAGCAACCTTTGCAAAATAACTTTTTTCAATGACAACTGAGTAGATCTTGATGGAGGGTGTATGCCTTTATACTCCTCCAAGAATTTAGACAAATTAACCTTTAAGAAAAGAAGAAGCAACACAATTATGCAGAAATTTCTTACCAATTTCAAGAGATAGCATGAAAACCCCTTTTTATCAAGAATATTCCACCACATTACCAAGAAATGAGCATCTAAGAGATAGTGCCTATCCTTTTCCTCCAATAGATAAGTAAGAACATCCATAATACACCAAGAGAGAGATAGAGCGAATTGTCAAATTAGGGAGAAAATTTCAGCCAAGAGAGTATGCAGTTCTCAAAACTATGATCATGAAATGAGAGTGAGATGACCTTTATTTATACAAGGTCATCTAACTCTAATTTGTCCACTTTAATTTGTCAACAACAAAATAAAATAGGGTTGACGCTCTAGTTTGTCTTTAGAATTTACAAATATGAAAAAACATTAAATTAAAAGCCCCTGAGGGGTGACATCATGCCCTAAAGGGTGACGTTAGGCCTCAGAGAGAGACGTTGAGCCTCTAGGTGAAAGACATTGGGCCTCCAAAGGTCATGTGTCACTTCGTCATGTGCTAGAGTGACTGGAGATACATCTCTCTCTATAAAATCTCATCATATCATCACCATCATCATCAAAACCCATCAAGAAAGGTGACGTCAAGGGCTAGGATATAGATTCCTAGGCCTTCCAAGGACAACATTCAGGTGCAAGGGGCCTCAATATGATCATCTCATGTTGTTCAAGTTCCTCCAAAGGCAACGCTCATCTTCCCAAGTGTACAATGAGTGGGGGTGCATCATCCAACCTTTGGGCTTCAAGCCCCTATGAAGTCCTAATGACCTAGTTCCTCCATGGAAAATCTTTCACCTGGCAAAGTCCCGCAAAGACAAACAAGTACAGCCTCCAAGGGTCCACAAGTCACATTTATCATTCCAGTTAAGCCATATCTAATAAAAGAACCACCCAAACATGTGCATCAAAGTCCCCCTTTTCAAAATAAACAAATGCTCAAAGATCTTATGCAACTTGCCAAATTTAAGTATGGGGGGGTTGTCACAATGCCCTATTGGGTATTTCCCAAGTCAAAGAGTGTTTCCAAAGAAGACACTCTCTAATTCATGTAGAAGAGCATGAGGTGGATGGGGGTGTGACTTTTGGGCATGGGGTTTCTTGACATACAAGGGATCATATTGTCCCGTGTATGGGTGCCTTTGTAGAGGGTGTGTTGCATCCTCATTTGCAATGCAACCTTTTTCCAAGCCCTTTAATTTCCATTAATTGATTAGGGTCCAAAGCATTGAGTGCTATGTGCAATGTAAATTAAGAAGCATCACAATTCCACATGATGCTAGGAACACACAAAGTGTCATGTGCAAGGAAAGTAAAAGACACCGCAAAATGCATTCCCTTAATAAGCAAGACATTTATTAATTATTTGTTTTGTTTTACAAGTCTTTGATTTTTATGAAGAATAATTTCATTGCTCTTAGGACCTTAGGGCGAGCATCTAGAGGACAATATATGGCTTTTATCTTTTTCCAACTACAAGCCTCTAGGCCTTCAACCCCTTCTTCCCATGAAACGAGGTACAAGCCCTTCTTGGGTCAATATGCTCGAAGGCCCAAAAGATGAGGAAATGAAAAGAGAATAGGTGTGGAAAGTGATAAGTATGTGCGGGAATGGTACGATGGCCCTTTAAGGAGACCCCCTAGTAGCAACCCTTTTCTCGAGGGTAACCTACTTACTAGGACAACATGTCAGCCACCATGGTGAAACGAGGCAAAAGGCATAATTTCCAAGCAAACGTATTCAAAATCAATAAAGGACCCTTTGCAACATGTTCAAATGCTTCAATTATTAAAATGACACTTACCATGAGACCTGACTTGTTACCTCAAGGAGCAGGACATGTTGTCCTCTATGGGCCAAGCTGGTGTGTTGGATCTGCCTATTGTCGATCAATGGTGATGTGTGGTAAGAAGAGAGGCTTTGTCTTCTCATATGGCTCTCAACACTCCATGTTTACAATATGCGGGCCTCAAGACATCATCTCCTTAGTTACCCCTAGAAATGGGGGGTAACTAAGTCTTTTATTAATATGTTCAGCAACGTATTTTCTGACACCAATCAACAGTTTAGCAACCATTGTGACCTTGGAGATTGATCTGATCACTTCTTCAGGAAACCTGCTTGGGACCATCATAAACAAGGGCTCTGCAAATAATATTTTCAGGCTAAGTGCAACTTCAAGTTCCCTTATCCTTTTCTTCAATTTAACGTTCTCTAGATCCCGCTCAGTTATTGAGTGAACTAATGCCTCACCTATGGCCCGATGAAACCTGAGAACCCATGAGGGCCTCAAACCTTTAACCTCAATTTTGAATCTCCACTTTCCTATCACTCTTTTATCCTTCAGATTGACTCTTTAAATATGTCGCTTCCTAGACTGTTTATCATATTTAACATGATGAAGTGTCACAGGTTCTTTCTCAAAAGTTGTTGGTCCCTCCTGATCCAACTCCTCTGCTATTAGTTTAATCTCCACTATTTGTATTGAGGCCCATGCAGGCACGCCATTGACCTCATTAACTTTCATGTATGTTGCATTTGTTTCCAAACCCCCAGGGTCTTGAAAATCGCCTCCATTTGGATTCCTTATTCTCTTGGGAAAGGGAGTGACTGCATATGTTATCTCCAATTGATGTTGAGGGGGATCCCCATCGTCTCCATCACCCGAACATCCATCATTATTATCTCTTATGCTGGTATTAACTTCCTGATTTGTGTGGCCTAAAGAGGAACTCTTATGGGAGTGATGAACTACACCACCTTCAACATTGGTTGTGCATATTCCCCTTTGCCTATGTTGTGGTTGTTTTTTTCCTCCAGGAGAGGGACCTCCTTTGCACCAACATTTGAAATTTCCCTTGTATGTTCATCATCTTGAGTGGTTTGCTTCTTCTTTTTGGGGGTATGTTTTCTTGTGGTGGCTATCACCTTGGCCTTAATGTGCATGTCCTCGTTGTCATCGCCTCCTTCTATGATTTCCTCCAACCTAGTGAAAATTGAGGCATAGTCGATTGAAACCATATGAGTGGTGAAAACACCTTCAGGATCAAAGCCCTTACGAGATTCAACCTCTTTCATATTGAAAGAATCGAAAAACCCCACCATCTCGGCTAGGCTTGATGAAATTTTAACTATAATATCAACAATTTTGAAAAGCAGGGGAATGAATTGCCACTTCCTCTTCCTATCTTAAAAAAAGGACCATGTCCTGTACTATCTACATAATTCATAAACCAAAATTCTATCACAAACAAACCATGGAAGAAGAAAGGGATTCCCTTCAAATCCAAAGAGTCTTATGCATGTGAACTCCTCATCAAATACACATACTCCCTTCCCAATGAGAAAATCGATGGCCACCCATATCACCTTGGTTGGTTTAGTCCTGATGAGTATACTTTTGCACTCTCTGACAAAAGAACCTTGGATTTGATAAAAACGGAATGACACCTTGTGATTCCACAAAATAGGGTACCAAAATTGAGCAAAATCCTCATTAAAATCAAGATTGCCCCTTGGGGGCATGCCCTTGAATGTATTACAATAAACTACAATGAGAACCAAGTAAGAGGTCATGCAGAACCTCTTAGTATGAATGAAGTTTGAAAAATGGTGGGAAATCTTGTTCAAGATAATCTGGGCCCAACAAAAAATAACCCCTACTTGTACCGAGTAGTGGAGGATGTATAAAACATACCTAGAAACATAAGTTGTTGAGTCCCGACCCACTAGACGTGAAAAAAACCACGTGAATTCCCTATATGACTGAGCCAACACGAATGTATTAATCTCACTAGTGCTCGAGGGTCTGACAAGAGGTTGGACTAAAAATTCCTTAAGCAAACTCGCACCACCACCTTGAGCATCCAAGAAAGAGTCTACCTCATAAAGTTTGAGGACCCTATCTGGTGTTAGGAGTCACAACATCCTTCTAAAAGTGTTTGGTGTTAAAGGGACATGAGTCCTTCCACTTTCCTTCACTTCAATCAGTTGGTGCTTTGAATCAAATCTTCGAGCACACTAGGTTATGAGTTCTCTGAAATTGAACACCCCGGGAACACACCCAACCTTAGTTATCCCAATGTCCATACTTTGTTTGTAATCTTATCTTCCAAGGAACACTTAGAATACCACTTATATGCAATAGATCATTGGAATTCATGTTTTCTCGGGCAAATGAATTCACTATATCTCCACATAATGGCTCTCTCCTTTTCTTGTTCACCATCTTTTCCACTTTCAATGTGCTTAGGTAAATGTGAGGATTACATGTATAAATCATATTTTTCATCGGATAGGTTCCCTACTAATCATACATCAGGGGTCAATCCACTGTTCAAAATTCCCCCCTCGTACATTTGGTGCATGTCACTCATTAAATGGTAATTGTCATTTGTGTACATAAGGCCTGGGGGAAATGTGCGAGAATTAATCATCATTAATTAACAACATTTGTTTTCATCATGCGAGAGATGTGTGGTGAATATGCTATGACTACCTCAAAACCAAAAATCATGTCTTACCTGGAATGTGGGTGTGGGGAGCAAGAGTATCCATGCTGAATGTGGGATGCAAAGAGAAGGATGTGTGCGGAAGGAAACATCGGGTGTCATCCTTCCACATGAGACACGAAGGCATTCGAAAATAATCTAAGTATGGGAATGTGGGTGTGATATGTGGGATAACTAGTGCATAATGTGGGTGTGGGATGCAATAATAATGAATGTAGGATGCAGGTGCAGTAGGACTAGGACCACAATAGGCTCACGGGAAATTTCCCCGCATCCACATGAACAATATTATGTGGGATATGGGTGTGAGTGGTTGGGAAATTACCCTTGCATCTACATGGATAAGGTGTTTTATAAAAGGGGTCTGCAAAGAAAAGAAATCCTTGGGATAAAGAAGGAAAAGGTATCAACAACTCTCACCACCACAAACCTTGAATAACCTTCATCCAATATATACAACCAAGGATGTTAATCATGATACCACAAATTTTATCCTAGGTACTACAACACTTATTATCATGCCTATACCCTTAGAGGAGTCAGACTCAGATGAGTTTGACCAAGGTCCACAAGATACTGGAGGAGGAGAAATGTCGCTCCCTATCAACATGTGATTCATTTATCTATCCTAGGAGGAACCCTAGATAGAACTAGCCTATGGGGAAGAAGAATTGGAGAAATTACAATAGAGATGCTACCACAACTATGGTTGAAAATAAAATCCAAGACTTCATGCTTTGTAGGGTAGACAATTGTCAACGAAGGGGAGATGACAACAGAAAGGGAAAGGGGACTATTAAAGTCCCTTAGATGACGATTTGGATGGGTAACCATTTTGGGGAGCAATAAGCAACAATAGATGAGTATTTTCATATCCACCAAGAACTCAAAACAAATAGAAGAGTTTTTGTGTCTCCACCCAGAATTTAGAGTTGAGGAAGTACCTCCATCATCACCTACTACCACTCCTTTGGTGATGATTATATCACTTCTATAACCCTTTCCAAGTGCATTATAAAACCCATTTTCCATTGAACAAGCAACTAAGTTAGAGTTTGAGTTTGGGTTCCAAAGTAAACAAAAAGATTCTATTGTAGAGTCTTTAGGGTAGGGAGGTAATGGGGCATACCCTAGGTGACTCTCATGGTGGAAGAAGTTCACGAAGGAGACATGGTCTAGATGCAACATGTCATTCATTTATGAAAGATGGATCTACCCTCACTAACTAGGATAATGATAGAATATATGATAGATATCATAGGCAAGGTCAAGTAAAATGAAGACTTTGTGAGAGAGTTATAGATTTAGAACCTACATATAAATAACAAGTAGAAGAGTAGGGAAAGCAAAGGGGAGGAATACATATGAAAGTGGAACAAGCTATGGAAAAGGAGAGCCATTGGAGGAAGCAAGGGGAGGAGGCTTCCATAGTGTTGGAAAATCAAGTAGAGGTGAGATTTGTCGTGGAGAGATTAAAGAAATGTGCTAGCAATGCTAGAAAGAAAGAAGTAGAGGTTCACAAAGTAGCTTCGAAAGTAGGTGAAGAGCTATCTACATGTTTTTAGGAGGTGCTCACACACCTTCATAAGACTCTTGAGATCACCAAATAGGAACTTAGTGCAGTCACCAAGGTAACAACAACCTTGCACCAAATCAAAGAGAACACAAAAGGGTTGTTGGAGTCCGTAGCAAAGGCAAAGGCAAGAAGGAATTAGGAGAATAATGAATAAATCACATAGTTGGAAGCTACCAAGGTAGAAGCAAAAAAGAAACGAAAAGTCTTAATCATTGATCCTATGATTTATGAAACCTGCACACAGAAAGAAAATATGGAGTGGCTACATCTAAAGTGCCACAACTTATGGGTGAAATTTCAGAGGCACTAAGACATCCTCATAGAACTCAAGCAAAAGATTCAACGAGAGATAGAGAAACTATGGGAATAGTATGGGTAGGCATAAGATAAATCCATCATGTTGAATAATATATATGATAGGATGGAAAATGTACAACATTTGAAATTAAAGTAGTATGCTCTAGAAGATGACAATAAAAGGTTAAATATTCTAGCAAGAGAACTCACAAGGAAGACACAATCCTAGTTTACAATGACAGAAAAAAATGAAGCAAAAAATGGATGTCAAGTTGGAAGCATTGATGCAAGTAGTACCAATTGCAGAGGACTTGACATACATATGAGCTATTGAGTACACCTAGAAAATCCAGGAAGTTGGTACCATTTGGAATCCTATTTTTCAAGAATTTGGTAGGTTTGGAGATGCAACCATTAGAGAAATTCTAGACAAGAAGCCCATTTTTTAAGAATGAGATGCATAACCGAACTCAAGGATGAGTTGGAAGGTGTGGTTAGGGAGATTTTGTGGCCCAATTTTGTCTAAGTACTAGCACATTGCGAAGTTCAATAGAAGGAAAGTTTGCATAAGTCATGATATTATAGAATCCTGAATATGTAAAGGCCAAGGAATCATCCTATACATCCTCTATGCCTAATATCTCTGACCCTCTACACATGTCTCTAAAGGTGTAGGCCCTTTTGTAAGAGAGGGTTACAGCTGGAAGATTCCCTAATATATTAAGAAATATTATATAACCACTCCAATTGCCTATATATATGAGGATTATAATAAACATGTAGAGAATAAATTTAGTATCTATAAAGAGATTAAAGTTATGAGTTAGTTGTTTAGGTATTAAGTTAGGAGTTATGATCTATCATGAGTTCTCTGCATGAATTATTTTATAATAATCAATCTGCTAATGCAATGGAAAATTGTTCTTCTCTTGTATATGTGTTTATTGTCAATTTTCACGTGCAACTCTATGTGACTAATTTTCAGACTTGAAAATTACTTCCTAGTGAGAAAATAGTAAAACCCTAGTTGTTATCAATGAAAAATTTTACACTAAAAATTATTGATTGAAAATGTATGTAGTGGAAACCAAAAGATTAGAGATCAATAATCAATATACAAGAGATACATAATTTCTATTTTGTAACCTTGTCAAATTTAGAAACTGTGAGGGAAAAACCATTCCTCCCAGTTGTCACAATTACACCAAAAATATGAGGACAACGTTGTCCTCCAATAACCAGACAAATTAGCAGAACCAAACCTCAACAAATCCCTAGAAATTTCTTCTTCTATAAATATGTTGCAGACCACCTATATGTCCTGCTAACATCGCTTGTACTGTTGTTGATGCCAACCTGTACGGACCTGATCCTACCCAGAAGCACTGTACAGATGTAAACGACTATCCCTTCTGCAACCCATGTACATACACGACTGTGCCAACTACAACATGCGTACATATGTGATTCACCTTCCTGCAACCCATGTACATACCTGATTCACCTTCCTGCAACCTACGTACATACACGATTGTGCCCACTACAACCCACATACATGTACAAAAAACTATACAGACACTTTTGTACAATTTGCTCGGTTTCTTCCTTCCTAGGTTATATTTTCTAGAGTTATAGACATTCCTTTGTTGAGATCACCAAGCTCCTTGGCACAAGTGTACACTCACTTATGCCAACTTGATCATGTCTCCACACACTCTACACAATGAAATGTCACAATGACCTCTCTCCTTTTATACAAGTCTTAGGGGTCAACATAAAAGCCCCTCCACAAGTCGACATCAAATTAGGCTTTCTATGTGGGTGTGAAGCCCCTACTCAAACCCACAAATCCCATCACCAATCCCATGAAGCCCCAACTTCACTCCAAGGAGGTTTTCACCAAACCGAAAGTGTGACATGATGCCCATCATGATTCCCACATTCCCAATACCTAGGGAACATGAGAATACATGCTCGAAGTTACAAAAATCAACATTTATGATGTATCTTAATGCTCTATATGACATGTTGACTTTACATGTTGTTGGCCTTGTTAACTTAAATGATTGTGAAAAAGGATAAATAATGGATTATGCAACCCCAATTCAATGCATGACTTGTTTTGTAATGATCAATCTATTAATACAATGGAGAACTATTTTTCTAATATATATGTGTGTTTTTTATGTACCTTAATGATTTATATATAATTTGTTTTACTTTACATGTTATTAGTCTTGTTAACTTGAAAGAATGTGATTAAAGGATAAATAATGGATTATGCACCCCCATTAAATCTTTAATACTCTGCACATTATTCACATGGAAACTATCATATGCATCTCAAATGAGCCCTCCTTCCTTTTGAAAGGTTGAATATGTTATTGTACTAGAATACATCGAGCCTATGTTGGACACCTTTTATGGACCCAAATTTGTCATAGAGTAAACAACAATTTAAAAAAAATAACGTCAACACTTGAAAATTAATTAATAGAGCATAATTGAAAGTGTGCTGGGATTTAAACCCCAATCTCCTTGCAAGGTTGCAAGGGCCTTACTTAGGCTCCATCTATACTGAGGAAAAAAATCCATAAAATAAAGATCAATAAAAGAGAAGGAAACCTAGATTTGCAGTAAAGGAGGACTAACCTGAATGAGGTTTTTTATTATTATTCACTCTTTATTTTGAAACCTTACTTTTAAACTTTTTTTATCTTCCTATAGAGAAACCAACAAATTGGAGAACAAAATATAGGAATAATAATAATAGAAAAAACACATGGATGAAATTTATATGGACAAAAGTGATTCCAATAGCCTTTAAAAATGAACAAAATTGTCATGCAACCCCAAATAAATTATTCCTCTATCTATAAAATAACAAACATGAAAACAAAATGGAAACCTTGCAAGAAATAAAGAGGGAGATAAAAGAGATGGCCTCCTTCAACCTACAAGAAAAACAAATAAAAGATAGACTTTTCCATGACTACAATGGGAGGAGTAGAGCTATGGTTCTTCATCCTTCAAACCTACAAACACACGGGGTGAAATTTTTATTTGAAAAAATGAGGCCAATAGTCTTGAAAAACAAACAAAATGGCCATGAAACCCCAAATAAATTCTTCCTCTATCTATAGAATGATAAATAGGAAAGAAAATGGAAACCTTGCCAGAAAAGAAAGAGGAATATAGAAGAGACAGCCTTCTTCAACCTACAAGCAAAACAAATAAAGAGAGGGGATTTCCCATGGCTATATACATACATGTGTGTGTGTATATGCACGCACGTGCACGTGCTCGTGATGATGATGATGATGATGATGATTGTTAACGTCAACTAAGACTAACTTTTATCTATTAGAATGGAAGGGAAAAAACCATCAGGAATTACTTGGTTTTCCTTAGAATTTTATTTCTATGCTAAAAAATATTAAAGATAAGCTTTCCTAGATCTTGATAGTTTTTACGAGATAAAATCTTAGGAAGGTTGGTATTATAGAAAACATTAGGAGATTGACATTTAATGTGGGAATACGTAGGACATTCTAAGAGAAATTTCTTTTCATCCTCCACATTCTTAGTATGGAAAAGATGACAAATTCTTTCATCCCATGACATTCTAGGAATTGTCCAACACCCTGTTTCACTATGGAGCTTGTGGGACTTTGTTTCTCCCCTGTTTTTGTTGTGAGACTTTGTTCTTATTGTTCTTCATTACACTAATATAACATAAATATACTTTTGATCTTCTATATTAGGGTTAATGACCTCTTTATAGTATTTTATTTTTCTTTTATCCTCCAATTCTTTATCACACTACAATTTCTCCTTAGCACTTTAGGAATTTAGCCCTAGACAATTGATATTTGACCTAAGTGAAGTTACAAGAAGGGAGAAATAATATCTAGGGCCCAAAAGTTCTTGCACCCTAAACGTCCTTCTCCTCAAAGTCTAAATCCTAAGGCCCAAATGTGATTGCACCTTATGGTTTAGACTCTACTTCTTGGTTTCGATTAGATCAACCTTCAAGCTTGGATGCATTTGAGACTCCATAGCCCTAGAATGGTAAAGGCACTAATCTAGAAGTAACTCTTGTGGTGAAATTTATTTATAAAACCCCCTTTTCCAAATCTCTCAAGTGCTATACTAACTTTACTAACTCTAACCCTAGCAAACTTTCAATATTTCTTGTTGTTGTTATAAAAGTTTTCTACAACTATCTAAAACTACATTTACTTGTTTCATACACTCGTCTAAAGGTGGCTTAACTTGTTCAAAATTACCTCTAGCAATTGGATAACTTTATGCTTGATGAATGCTTACTTCTTATGCTAAATTTCTACATTTCTTGGCATGCTATCTTGTTGTTGCTGCAAAATACTTATTGTTGTCATAAGATTGCTTTACTGTTGTGATTTGCAATGACCAACTACATTTTAACTTGTCTAGTGTTTAGAGAGGTCATTGTTGCATGCTTTAGCTTGGTAATTGTATATATATGTTGCAAATTGTTTCTTGTTTTGGGCATGTACAACATTCACCTTACAATCTCTTCCTCCTTCTTAGACCTAGACCAACCAATAGGTGGTCAAGATAGGGGGCGATAGGATTGGATACTAAACTTGATATTCGATCCCTTGAGGTCATCAAGGAAGCCTCCCTTGTGGCGGACCTCCTCCGTCACTAAAATGAGGGAAGATCCTACTTAGGAGACAATGGTAGTTTATTCCATAGTTACGCAAGATTTGGGCATCTTGTGGTGAGATTTGCACAAGTACAAATCCTGTGATACCATTTTGGCGTCATTTCCTTAGAGGATTGAGTCATTCTCCTCACAAAATATCTTTGGTAAAATTATCTTGAAGCCCTTATATTACAAGTTTACCTAGTGACTCCACTGAGGGTAGAATCCCTCACCTTCCTTTGATGATCTTGAAGAGATCATTTGGTGACTACTAACATATTTCAAGGTGTCATCCTAATATCAACTTTTTGATATTGTGTATTCTCGAGTAATGGAATTATGGCACCATGGTCACTTCATGAAATATTTCCCTCTCTAGATATTAACAATGTTCTTGCATACCCAAATCGCTTTTCTCCATATTGGGGGAAGAATTGTCCAAAATTTGATGGAGACCTATCCTTGGTTGTTACTCATGCTTTGAATTTCTTGAAATTAGTCCCAAAGATAGATGTGACACATCAAGATGTGCTAATAAGATTGTTTTGATATCTCTGGAAACACAAAAAAAGGATTGGGTTAAGCATACTCTCGATCCAAAGAGTATATCTTCTCTTGCAATTTTGATTAAGGAATTCTTCAAAAGGTGGGACCCAAGAACACAAAGATATGAAGATATTCTCCACAATCTCACAGTGGCCCTTCAAAGGGAAGGGTTATTTTCCAACCCCGTTGAGGAAGATGAAGAATCCATTGATGAACAAGAAGTTGATAAGAAGATTTATGAAGAGGGTTACAAACCCCTTGGAGAGGAGCAAGAATTTCCTCATGATTCCATTAAGGACAACAAATATTTGATTAAAGAATGAGAACCTGAAAGGGTGAATCATGAGGAAGATCACCAAATACACGAAGAAGAACATGAGTTTCCTTGTGAATACGCCAAAGAATAAGAACACTTTGATGAAACACACCATGTTGAAGATTTAATCCATGAAGAGGCTCCTCATGAATACGAAGCACTAATATTTGCTCTTATATTTGATGAAGTCATCCAAGCTTCCATTCCTCCTACACATGAAGAAGAGAATGTTGTAAGTTGTACTCCTTTTTTAAGTTTTTGATGTTGCTTTATTTCATGATTCAGAAATTGAAGTGCTGGAGGAACCCTTGGATACATTAGACCCTTCATGTTATGATAAAGGTAATGATGTGATTGAGAACATTGATTATTTTATACATGTTGGGAAATGTAAATGGGATGTAATTTGTTTTGGTCTTGATGGAGATCTGATTTATGACATTGAAGGTCATTTTCAAGAAAATAATATAGAATCATTGCCTTTAGAACAACCATATGTGATTGCTACTCACTTAGATGTTTGAAAACATGAAGATGACATGATTACAGACTTATTCCAAGCACCCAAGCATGACTTGTTGTAGCACCCACATGATGATTTATAGTCATATCCTGAAAGGTTTGGTGCTTATTATTTTGAGCACTTGGATTTATCCTACAAAGAAGATTTTCAACCACCATTGTGCTCTAACTTTGATGAGGGTAAGGACATGATTTTCCTATAGAAAGATTTTTGTGACAAAAGTTTCCAACCTTCTCATTTTTCACCTTGTTATTTCGCTATAGATACGATTGGGAGTTTTCCTCATGATAGTAATTTTCCTGTGAAGCGGATTTGTTTTCAACCTATGGTTTGTTTTTTCCACCCAGGGAAAAGTGATACTATTGGGGGGGGGCTCACAAGGGTAGAGTTTTGTTTCCCACCATACTTAACACTTTCCATCCTTGAGCCTCTCATAGTGTACTAAACTTCGGTAATGGGTCATGGTTTATTCTCTCATGAGAAGAGGGGCTAAAGGCCCAGAGGTTGATTGCAGCTACTACTAAAATAATAAGAAAATGATGCTAGAGAAATAAAGGAATGATAGCAAATGACTCTAAAAACTACTCCAAACTTGAGCTCTACCCTTTGTGTGCTCACCCCAGTCCTAAGCAATGATTCTATAGCTTGAAACCTTATAAAAGGGCACTTGCAAATGTGATAAGAGGACAAATAAAAAGATAGATAAAGGGGTTTGGAAAAAATATTGGCACTTATAAAGTGGCAACTCAAGAGCAAGCACACCCTCCAAAAAGGATCTCATAGAAATGGATTAAATGACACCATAAGCCATGAAGTAATCCTTAAAACCATATCACTTTCACACATACTCTTGAATGGTTTCTTTATTTCATGCTTCCCTTGGGACCTATCCCTCTACCTAGGTTCTTTAATTTCTTGTCTAGGTTGGCACACCTAATAGGGTTGGATGAAGGCCCTTCGATACTTAAACTTGTCAACTCACATGGGGTCCTAGGTTGGTGTGATGCTTGAAGGGGATACTGAGGTGAATTGTTTACATGGATTATATCTTAAGTTACAACTTACTTTGCATGCTTTAAGGACTAATGTTTCTTGTGAACCCTGGATAACCTTATCTTATACTTTATTTTGTGTTGGATGGCCCTAACATGGTTCTTTGAGGGACATCATGGGCTTGTAACCAGAACATTGTGCCTTTATTGTAGGACCTTGACATGTATGAGGGAGAGCAATGGGTCATCTAGTGACTCACCACCCCCAAACAATGGCTCTCACATCCTTGGAACCTTTGATGATGGAAAAATCGGTTTGGTTTGAGAAGATTTAATCATGATGGCACATAGATGGGCTTGAAGCCCATATGTTGGGAAAAGTACCCCTTAGCTTACTGACCCATTGGATTAGGGACATTGCAACAACAAACAACCAAAGACCTTGTAGAGACGAGACGCAACTCCCTCTAGCTTGGATGCAACACTCAAGCCCTAGACGTTGGCCCTATTTTGATGATGACATCATCTTCTAGGGTTTGACACAACTAGGGTTTGGTGGACACATGGGGTAATGGTGAAGGTTTGCATGACCTTGGGTGAGGAGAGACATCATTTCCCCCCACTTCACTCTTGATTGGTAATATGTGACCTTTGGAGGCCTCTTCCTTCCCTATGAAGGCTTGACATCTCATACGTGGCTCATTTGTGATGTATTTTGGCATTTAGCATTTTGTAAAGGACAAATGAGGGGTCGGCCCAACTTGTTATGAATGAATGTTATGTTATGTGGACATATTATGCTAGGCTAGCCTCGTATAAGAAGGCTAGCACTAGCACTAGCCTTTTCATTTTCATAATCAAATACTCACCATTTGTGAGGTAACACTTCTAGCAATTTACTATTTTAGTCATTCTTGGTCTGTTGTGGATGCTTTTGCTGATTTTGGATGGATATTTCTGCAATTAGGGTTTTGTGCTCTTGGTTTCTTGGATAAAGTAAGTAATTTTATGCAATTCTATGGTATTTTGTTGATGTAGATGGTGAAATTGATATTTTGTTGCAAGAATTCTTATTTTGTTGAAACCCTAAGAGGGGATCATAAGTGTTTCTTCCACTCTCAAAGTTTTATTTGTTCAAGTTAGTGAAACGTCCTTGCTAGGGTTATAAGCCTAAATCCCTAAAGTCCTAGCACTTTAGGATTTTATCCCTAGACAATTGATCTTTGAACAGAGCGAAGCTACAAGAAGGGAGAAATGATATTTAGGGCCCAAAAGTGCTTGCACCCTAGATTTCCTTCTCCTCAAAGTCTAAAGCCTAAGGCCCAAATGTGCTTGCACCTTAGGGTTTAGACTATACTTCTTGTTTTTTATTAGATCAACCTTAAATATTGGATGCATTTGAGACTCCATAGCCCTAGAATGGTAAATGCACTAATCTAGAAGTAACTCTTGTGGTGAAAGTAATTGATAAAACCCATTTTTCCAAATCTCTCAAGTGTTCTACTAACTTTACTAACTATAACCCTAGCAAACTTGCAATATTTCTTATTGTTGTTATAAAATTTTGCTACAACCATCTAAAACTACATTTACTTGTTGCATACACTCATCTAAAGGTGGTTTAACTTATTCATAAATTACCTCTAGCAATTGGATAACTTTATGTTTGATGATTTCTTACTTTTTATGTTAATTTGCTACATTTATGGGCACTTTATCTTGTTGTTGTTGCAAAATACTTATTGTTTTCATAAGATTGGTTTACTTCTGTGATTTGCAACAACCAAGTGCATTTTAACTTCTCTAGTGTTTAGAGAGGTCATTGCTGCATGCCTTAGCTTGGTAATTGTACATATATGCTGCAAATTGTTTCTTGTTCTGGGTAGGTATAATAATCACCTAACAATCTCTTCCTCCTTCCTAGACCTAGACCAACCAATAGGTGACAAATATAGGAAGTGGTATGCTTGGCTACTAAACTTGTTATTCGATCCCTTGAGGTCACTAGGGAAGCCTCCCTTGTGGTGGACCTGCTCCATCACTAAAATGAGGGAAGATACTACTTAGGTGACAATTGTAGTTTCTTCCATAGTTACGCAAGATTTGGGGATCTTGTGGTGGGATTTGCATAAGCAAAAATCTTGCGATAACACTCCACATGAATATTTGGTGTCTATTGTGTGTATGCAGATTTATCATGCTTTATTGCACATTAGGTTAGTAACACTTTGCCTAATTTCTAAGTTACCAATATTTACCAATGTATTTATTGTATTGATTAGTCATTCGATTTCATAGGTCATTGATGGATTAATATGTTAAGAGAGTTCATTTTGTATAATAAGACCCACTTATCTCTTTTATATCATCACTCCATTATCGATCAATGAACTATTTTTTCTAACTTGAGTACCATTTTCTAGATGTTTTCCTCTTTGGAATTGTAGGTGCATTTCAACTTGGGTGGCAAGTACCCCCAATCCTATGTTTTGTGCATCTTTATTTTTATTCATCTTGATATTTGCTATCATCGGTATTTGGTGTAGTAACAATGTCCATTTTGGTTAAAAAGACACTATATAACTGTTTTGTTACCATGATAAATCAAATTTAAAGGAGTGTATTTAATCAATGTCTTACATGTTACTTTATGCTCACAAGACAATTGTTATTATTTCATCCCAATTATCTAGTCCAACATTGCCTATATTTATTAGACCATTAAATGCTTCACTAGTTTCCTTAACTTAAGGATGATATGGTGTTTTTGTTATATTGAGTCACAAATTTTATATACCTAAATTGTCTTATTAATAAAATGCATATGTTGGTCAATCAAAATCTCTTGGACATCCAAATGGCTTGCTTATAATATTTTTAGAGATAAAGCACATTGTTGTATATGTTGTACACTTCTTTGCAGGTGCTACTTTTTCCCATTTGTTTAAGTAATATTTAGTTGTACAACTATATAACTTACTCCATACCTCCTCACTATGGAATAAATATGATGAAATATAATACTCACTTTTCAAAAGGCTCCACTGCAAGTGCATGAATTAAGGTAAATCATCTCATCTTGAAGGATTTCTAATGCATCAAACATCACAACATCGCACTTGCACATGTACTCCATTGAATCTTGGAATATTGTAGTCCACCAAAGTCTTGCATGTAGTATCTAATGCATAATTGTCTTCTCAACATAATGTTGTCCCACAACTATATCATGTCCTTTTACTAGTTTGCATATTTTGATAGATTTCCATACCTTTTGTGATGATGTTTGAAGAATTCCATCAACTCCCGATTTGTACATTTTTCCATAAATAAACTATTATTTCTATGACTTTCGTTATTAATTGTCCCTTCTAAGAAAATGTCTAATATGTAATTGCAATGCTAGCTATCAAGAATTGAACTTTTTTTGCAAATTTATTCAATATCCCTTCCACCTTGAATAAATCTACATCTAGAAAGACATCACCAATGGCTCCTCCATTTTCTCTAGACTCAATTATCTAGAGGTGATCTAATCCCACATTATGCTTAATAAGCTTTACCACTATTTCAAAGTCATACTCTTGAAATGTGCTCAAAACAAAAATAACCACCTACAAATTCTTCCTTGCAGAATTGGCTTATCCATTGAATGTTCAAGCATAAAGTGATGTATAGAAAAATTAAACTATGTTGTTAATAGTGTTTGAATTTTTGAAACACGCAAATCTAAGCGAAAGCTTCCTTTCAACATTGGTGTAGTTATTCTCAACATTTGAATTTTTTCTAATTGCAAATGACTTAGGATTGTCCAAGCTTCCTTCCCAAATGTATATAAATATAACTCCAATTCCAATCCTTGATGCATCCATATGTACATTGAATGTTTTGAATCAATCTCAAAACATCGAAATTGGCATAATTACTAACATTCCTTTCAAAGTATTAAACACACGATCATATTCTTTAATCCACTTATTTTTTCTTCCTCTTTAACAACTCCTATAGAGGTGTAGTTATGACAATGAAACCAATTGTTAGGTTCAAAGATTTTGGCACCAACAATTTTATTGAAGCGGACCGTTAAAGAAACTAATATCTTCATTAACCCTGAGATTAAGGTTTCATCCAAAACATTAATAAAATCCTTTGGACAAAAACAAATTCATGAAAAAAGACCGATATTTAAAAACCAATTTGCCACCATTAAACTACATATTCCATTGCATATATATATATATATATATATATATATATATATATATATAT
>CBVK0100465391.1:0-19114 GCA_900067695.1 Picea abies | reverse complement strand
ATCATAGGATTGAGTATGCAGGGACTCGACCCTCAGCAGTTCTTCCTAAGGAAGACCTCATATCACTCCCTAGAACATCGCAATAAGGAGGCATATGACGAAGTTGAGAAGGGAAAGCAAGGCTACAAGGTATCCTCTATCCAATATGGCATAGTGCACTTCACTTTCCAACTCATAGCTAGCAAGCTCGTCTGAAAGAACTACCCCACACAGGTCACCAGGTTCATGGTGGACCTTGCATGGAAATGTGTGGAGGGGATGAAAATGAATTGGGCGAGTAACCTGATCAATGAGCTTGATAAATACTACCACAAAGCACACGATCAGGGACATGAGTTCCACTTCAGCTGGATACTCATGTTGATTACATTTGTCTCTTGGAAAATGCCCGAGGGAGAAAATTTTCTAGAAATTGAACCATTAGATCTATTGGAATTTAGATTTTCTACATTATGGTATACGAATGACATGTCGAAGCAATAGCAGTCAAATGAAGTGTTCCATGTCTACTATCAACAACTGAAGGTTTCCATAGAGTTGTTCCCACACATGACACCATGCACCTTGCACCAGTACAGACCGATAGCCAAATTCCGCACAGACCTGCATTTTATATATATAACTGTGCACAAAGATAAGAGCAAGGAGGAGATACAATATTTTTATAAGATGATAGACAAAGACATGGAGAAGATCATGAAGGAATGGCCAAAATAATTTCAAGCACCTGTTGTTGATGCTGAACTCTCTGATGCTAACATTATAGGAAGCCCCTTGGTCACCTAGTTCAAGCATGCAGGATATTCCAGTGCGAAGAAGAAGAAGAAAAAGGAGGAAGTATAGGATGTACAGACTGATGAGGAAGACAATGCCTCTAAAGGAAATGGATCTGGCTCCCTAGGAGTAGGATGAGGTGAAGTAGATGGACAGGGAGGAGGGGAGGAATTATAAAAACAAGGAGAAGGTGAAGCTACCTTGCCAAAATATCCCCCTGCCGAAACAATAACTTCGCAGAAGAGGAAGGTTTCTCTGCATAAACCTTCGGCAAGAAGGAAGACCCATGCCAATAAGCCCCAGTTGGAGGCCACACTCACAAAATATGATATCGGTCTAGTTTGTGGAGAGATGGAGGATGCATTCGAGGATCTCTTTCAGAGATATGGAGCGAAGAAAGACGAACTATATGGTAGAATAGAAAAGGAATTGAGCAAAGTAGAGGAAGCTATCTGCTCAGTCCGTGCAGTCCCTACTGCGCCTTCCTCATCATAGACTACAGAGTTGGGGGATGAGCCAGCTCAACTTTGAAGACTTGCATATGCAGCAAAGGCTCGACTTTAGCTAGCCCAAGAAGAGAAGGAGAAGGCTATAGGAGCCTTGAAGCAAGAAAACGAAGATATCTTTGAGAAATTACGAGTTGCGCGGTACTGTGTAACCATGTATGGAAATGAGAAAGGTGAGTGTTGGGAGATGCTCGAGGAAGACAAAGTGAAGATACAGAGGGAAAAGGACCAACTGCTCACAGTGCATACTGGAGTCAAAGAAGTGGTGAGTAGAGCACATCACACTATGCCAGGCTTAGCACAGGAGGAACATGAGGTAGTCGAGGTTCAAGTAATGAAGCTTGTTAAGGCCATCCAACAACTTCAAACAAGGGTAGCAAAGTTGGAGTTCCAATCAGTACCAAGCACTCTGCAGCAAGTGCACGACTAGAGGTACGGATCTTATAAGAGAGCAGTTTAAAGGATTAGATCCCTCACCTCATAATGTAAATAACTAAGTGACAGAAGCGCACAGATCTACAAACACCTCATGAAAGATCCAAAGATTAGGAAGTTGGAAGCGCAACTATAGGAGCCACAAAAACTGGTACTAACAGTTCAAGTGCAGATAAAGACACTCACGAAAGTTGATAGAATGAAGAGATCACAAGAACAATGCACAACCCAACAACAGATTACTATCATCCAGGGTAGAGTAATGGAAGTCACACAGAAACTACAACTGGTGCAAGAGGAAGCATGCACGGTGTCTGAAGAGATCAAAGGACAAGGTTCACAACTGGACCAAGTGGTTGTAATAGTCAAACAATGCATGGAAGGGCCTGTTACAGAGAAAATGATCCAAAAGTTCATGGAGCAGGAAGCTTAGGCGAAGCAACAAGTCGAGGCATCTCGAGCTAATCTCGAGGCCTTCGAAGCAACACTTCCCATATCTGAGTGACTTGGGATGAGTCACAGGTGAGTGTTGGGGACCTGTTGGCCCTCAACCAAGTTTTGAGGAAACATTGGTAAGGTTTGACCAATTTTCGGACTTTGATGCAGTGATTAAGGAAGGGGTGCCCAGGCAGAACTAAGAGCATGGATCTCACTTTTTTTGTGGGATTTGGGGACCCAACATGGGATTTTTAGGGTTTTGTAATGGGTTATGGGATTCCATTCCATGGGTTTACCCATGATTAGGCATTTTTGTAAATATAAAAGTATAAATAAGAAAGAATGTAAAGTAGTGAGAGATGTAATTGGATAAGTGCAAGAGGCAAGTAGTTCTGAGTTTAGTTGTGCAACAGAACATGTATGTAAGGATTTGTGCTTGATAGAGGAGTTGGCTATGTGGCTTGACCTTCTTTTGGGAAGGTGGATCGGGTGCTTAGTGCACATATCACCTGTCTAGTACGAATCTTAGCTCTCTGGCTTAGTGCACAGGAGCAAAATAATGTAAGATATTGAATCCTAATAAAGAAGAATAAGCAGTTGGTGGATGTATACCCACAATGGGGTGAACCACGTATATCATGTGTTGATGGTTTTCTTTGCGCTATGATGTTTATGCTGTGAATATTATTAGTGCATTAGTTTTTATATGTGATAGATAGATCTATGGACTCTTAGTGCTTTATTTATGTTGAATGTGCTAGATATAACTTATGATGTTAAGTGTGATGTGTATCTCGTCATTGCTACTACGTTGATCTATCCTTAGGTTTTGTTCTGTGATGTGAATGAATTTCATAAGATAATGCATGTTATCTTCTAAGTACCTTGCAAAGTGTTATAATCACAAATATGTGTCCCATCTTGGTTATAGACATCTGAGTCCTGTAACCCCCTGCCTCTACCTCAGGTGAGACTTCACCTGCTTTGCAGGTGTTTCCCAAAGGACCAATAATTAGGATTTTGTTGGTGCGTTGTTGAGCATTGAACCCTGGATCTGCCCTTGTGCCAACAATAATCAAACTCAATCCAGAAGATCAAATTTATCTATCTATTTTTCCAAGTGTAAAGAAAAAAATGAGCATTTCTAAGATAAGAACAAATTCTCACGAGTTCCATAGTGAAACGAGACATTGGTCAATTCCTAAAACGCCATGGGATGAAAGAGTGTGTTACCTTTATGACACTATGAAGGTTGAAGATGAAAAGTGCTTTCACTTAGATTGTCCAACCTATACCTATATTAGATCTCATTTTCAAAATATTTTTCACACTACCAACCTTCCTAGCCTCTTAACTCAACAAAAGTATGGTGATATTAGAAAGCTTATCTTAAAGCTTTTCAAGCACATAAACAAAATTCTAAAGAATCACAAGTAATTCACTCAACCTCTTAAGTTCTGATAGACAAATTCGTTCTTAGTGGACATTAATCATCATCATCGTCATGATAATAATAAGAAATATAAAATTGGAATGTTTTTAATATAAAAATATAATAAAAAGGAAAAAATTAAAATACAGTATATGAATATTTATAAAAAAATTATGTATAATGATGGTAAATGTAACAAAAAACAAATAGGAAGTCAATTCAATAATGCACAACAAAGTTAGAAGAATTAATGCAAGTTGATAATGTTGTTATGCAGAAAAAAGAAGAAGAAGAAGGAGAACTTACATTTTGATAAGTGTGATAGAAAAGTGGATGATGTCAAGTGAACATGAAGGTGACATGCTTAGGGATAAGCAAGTAGTACAAATACGGAGGCACATGGAATAACACAAAGTGTAAAGATCTTTGTTAAAGAATAATACATGGAAAAAATAGTAGATTGGTGAAAAGTGGAAACAACACAAATCATAGAAAATTTTAGGTCTATATATCATGCATGGGCTATTTTTCCATGTTTTTTCTCAAAAAAAATTCATCAATTTCTATTTTTTTCTAAAAATGATTTGACCAAATTTTATAGAATGATTTTTTTTAACCTAAGAAATAGTCAAAATTTTATAGAAAGCTATATAAAATCATTAGGAATTTGAATATTTTTACAAAAATGTCGTCAAACATTTTATAGTTTGCATATTAAGAACTAGAAAGATTCGCCAAAATTTCTACAATTTGAAATAAATTTTCCTCCTTAAAATTATCTCTAACACAAATGGAAAATGAACAATGAAATACAAAACTGCACTAATAAAAAAAACTTAAAACACCAATCAAGAAAGTAGAAAATCAAGAAATAAAAAACAATGATATATAATTAGAAGAGGAATTAGAAGAATTATCCAAATCTAAAATAATTGAATAAAGAATCATAAAATGATTAAGTAAATTAAAAACTTTGAAATATGTAATATAATGATTAATATTAATAAAAAGAAACATTACCTCTAACATTATGTATTATATACTAGTTTGAGTGTTATTATGAATTTGTTAATTTATATTAATTATTAGTATTCAAAACTTTACAAATCAGTATATATGATGACTAAGTTACAAATAACTATTTTTATGAATACAAATCATCAATACATAAATATATTAATAAGTTTAAACTTATCCCATCTTAACTATCTCACAAAATGATACAAGTTTCCTTATTATAAATAAAAGAAAATTAAAAATAAACATTCAAATATTTTTAAAGAAATCAACCATAAAACTTCATTGTCTTATACATATATTTATCAATATAATCCAATAAATTATTCATATACTTAAAACAAAATATAACAAAGATCAACCACAAACAACTAATATCCATATAATAATGTTATTAACCTCAGTTTAATATTCATGAATTGCATAGAAGAAATAAAATATTGAATTATAAACAAATGGGACCTTCAACATGGAATTGTTTAAGAATGAGACATGTCTCATGATATGATCTATTTTTTAGACGGTGTCCTGTGTCTTATATTGTAATAATCGAATTCCTTATATTGTGGGCTTTTCAAATAATGTTATTTACATTGATGAGAGAGTGTTTTCATAATAATGCATATGTCTATAGATTAGAATTAACAAGAATCACGAGCTACCTTTCAATTTTCAACTACTTTTTATAATTTATTTGTTCTTTTACAATAAGTTATTTTTTTCACATAAAAAAAACAATTCTATTGTTATTTTTTTATTAGAATCAAATGAAACTTCCAATTACATTAGACATTTCTTCCATGAATGGAATAGTCCTTTTCTACTCTGATTGAAACCTGAGGTTACTTTATTTATCTATTGTACTTTATATCCCAATAGTATTTCTGGTTGATGCCACCTTATAAGATATGTAGTTTCCCATCTATAATTATAGTTCCATTGACATTCTCTTCAAAATATAGCAACCCTGGTTTATCCTTGAGAGATTTCTTAGATAGGCTATCCACAATTTTATTAAACTGCCTATGAATATGCATGAAGTTTAATGTTTCAAAGCCTTGCTTTAGTGAGCTAATCTTATCCTTCTAATGGCTAAGATAGATTAGATCTAGATTGGCTTTGTCACTTATCCAATCAATGGTGACCTTTGAGTCCCCTGCCACCATTAAATTCTTGTAAGAGAAGTGTGTGGCATGAAGTAGGAGTCCCCATAATCCCATCAACTCATCTTTCATATTGTTCCCTGTTCCTCCAGCAAAATGTGCTTAGATGTTGTGTCCGGGTGTGATTTTTAAGTAAAAACCTATATCACACTTGTATGTTGATGTTGCACCATCAAAGAAACCAATAGGGTTGTTATTGAAGTAGACTGGGTTTAGTAGTACTGTTGTTTTATCTGCTTCCTCTTTATGTGGATGTTCTTGTGTGGAGGTAAGAATTTTCTTATAAAATCCCGGGGACATTTAGGGACCAGTTTTTGAACAATATTTTGTTTCTATATTTCGAAATCTCCCACATAATCAGAAAGGGTAAGTGTTTATGGTTTGGCAATTTAAGAAACCAAAATTTTAGGTTTCCTTCTATGGTGGCCCCTTTTCCACTCACTGTCAATTCCCATAGAAGTGAGGATATTGCCCCAAATCAGTTGGGTGGTCTGGCAGTTTACAAAAAGATGTGTGACTGACTCTTTTGCCTTTAGACATAATGTGCAGGATGATGGACCAATTCCACCACGCTTTTGAAAGTTAATGTCAGTGAGTAAATGGTCTTCTAAGAAAAGCCACATGAAGAAGATAATTTTAACCGCTACCTTCACCAACCAAATCGCTCTATGCCACCAATGTCCATCAGTAATTTTATTTTTGTAAAGGATGCACTGATAGGCTGTGCTGGCCGTGACCTTGTCGGATGATCGATTCCAAGACCAAGTTAGTTTGTCACTTTCCCTGTTCAGTCGGATGCCGCTGTTCTTGAGGTTTTGTGTGAAGTAGTCCCATTCTAAACTGTGTTTAGAATTTAACCCCAATTGACTAGTGTCCAACCATTGCTATTGTGTTTCTGTTGAGTCATAGACGTTGACCTATGCTAACATGAAAATGGCTTGGTTGTTCAATTGAAGAATAAGCAAGTTGGATAGTTGATAGTTATCCTCGCATCCAATGTATGGGTCGCACCCAAGAATAACCTGCTGACCTGTCCCAACTTTCCAAGCTAGCAAGTGTTTGATGATCGGTAAGGAGAGCATCAAGTTCTGCCAAATGATAGAGGAATCTTGAGTGAAGTGGACATCCCTGCACAACCAAGAAGTGATGTTTATACCTTTAAGATATTTCCTTGTGAGGACCCTGTTCCATAGATTATTTCCAAAGAGACCTCTCCAACAAGTTTTTGCTGCTAGGGAAAGAGAAAACCATTTCATATGTTTAATGCCCCATCCACTGAACTCTTTTGGTTTAGCTAGACTTTACCATTTTGCAAGGTGAAAACCAGTGGCTTTTTTGCCCCCTTTCTAGATAAATCTACTTATCAGAAGCTGAATGCACTGGAGAATGGACATCAGAGCTTTTGTCAAGCTAACCCAATAGACTGGTATACTTTGTAAGACTAATGTTGCCAATAAGCTATTATATCTTTGAGCAATTGTGATTTTGATCCAATAACACCAACGCCATAACTATGGAATAGAAGAAAAGGTCACAATTGTTTCGATCGTTGATATTCTAGCATTATTTACATTCACCATTTAATATTATTATGTTAAAGTTGTTGATTTATGAGATTAATGTTTTATCTCTTATTGTTTACAATGATCAAACCGAAAGAAAGATTAATGGACATTATTAATTAATAAATATAGAAAAGATATGAATTTATAATAGAAAATTGAGTTGAAATAAATTTAAAATATTTAAAAAAAAATAGAAATAATTATTTTTCATTTTATATTAAAAATTGTAATTATAAATATAAAAAATAATGTAATTAATACATGAAAATTAATTCTATGAATATTTAATAAAGATGGTTAGTACTAACTTATTTTATGAATGTCTAAAATATTTTCACAAAAGACATATTGTTAGCACTTTCATGGTAAGGGCATCAAGTAAACCTCAATGTCTATTGAATATTTGACTTGTTGTCATTGGAGTTTTATTAGTTGGTTAATGGGAGAATTTTGATTTACACGTGTCCTTTTGAAGTTTGGATTCCAATACCAACATCTTCCCATTCTTTGGTGCAATAGTGAGAGTGTCATTTAGCTCACCAATGAGTTAATTCAACATAAATGAAGCAAATACATTGAGTTACACATCCACTTTGTTCAAAAATCTTCTTCAAGAGAACACCTTCAAAGTCCTCTATTTATGTATAGGTTATAAAGATGCTGAAATTTTCATGTAGCCTCACACAAAATACAAAGTATTCAAGATTTGTTCTATGTTAAGAGGTCAGGAAGTAGTCATTAATGGTGGTATAATCAAATTCCTCCTTTCTTATCCTTTTGTCATTTTGTAAATCCTACAATCCTATCCCAAGTTGTTTTTAAGGGGTGATGTCAAGATATTTCAAAATTAGGAGATATGTTAAATTCATGTTGGTATGATGCAATTTAAAGTGTGATTTTAGTGTGTTTCTTTATCATACTTTTTTACTTTATTAATCTAATATACATAATCATGTATTACACTATAATACCCCTCTTTCCCCCAACTTGTAAATATAACTATAGCCTACTAAAAGACCATGTCCATACTGATTATGTGTGGATGTTGGAATTGATGAACCTTTTGTTATAGAAGGAAATGTATATATTTATGTTACTAAAAAAAATGGAGGTTGTTGTATAAATGTTGAAGGGGTTTCCAATGTAGATCATGATGCATGAGAGATATGGTGAGGGGAACCAATAATGGTTGAAATGATCCCTATCAAACCAATACTCTGCTATATTGGAAATTTTCAGACCCAGAACAATCCTCTAACCCAAATAATTTGATTACTAGTCAAACTGGTAGTTGAGAAGTCTTCCTCAAGAGTCAATGAGGAGATGGGCAAAATAACCATTTGGAAACTTCCCAATCTAACCCATGAAATGGGAAAATGGACCCACACAATCTTTCCAAGGAAGGAAAGAAAATGAAGAAAAAATGTGGGTAGAATAGAGGATGCAAGAGGAATGGGTTTGGTGACCATTTTCTGAAGAGGGAGATTATGCGCAACTCTCTGGTTATGAAGAGAATTGACAGATGAATTTGTTTATGGGTACATGAATTGTTGGGAAATGTTTTTCTAATCAAGATGATAAATGAAGATGTAGAAATATGGAGTGATTGAATGAGCAATCACAACCGCCTCCCTTTCTTGGTGGATAGAAAACTAATCTGCCATAATGTTTATGGGAGGAGGAGAGTGACCTCTGTCCTTAGTTGTTGTTGAACAAAAGGAAGAATCTCTCTCAGGGCATCATGATCTAGTTAGGGGGTGGCTAGTGGTAAATATTTCCAAAGGTTTTTTTTCCTATGGTTGGGTAGAAAGGGGCACTTCTCTCAGTGGTTGCAGCACTTTCTGGGTTCTAGATAAGTATATTTTTCCAAAATCCTCACAATGTTAATCTCAAAGATAATTATAGACTGTATTTTAGAGAAATATAAGTTCATTTTCCTATTAAAATCACCTTGAAAATTTAGGTGTGAATGTGAAAATGTTTCAGTTGAATCCCATTTGACTTACATCCTTACTTCTTGACTACTTGTGTGTTAAAGTAAGACTTCTAGGTGAGAACAGTAAGGTTGATTTAGTATTAAGTCCATTTTATATTATAATGGGGACAATTAAATAGTTAGAACCTCTACAGGAAATCTGAAAGGAGAAAGAGAGATTTATTTCTTCATATTATTGTTCTATTTTAGTTTTTCCTCAAGCCTTATTACAAAAATCTTAGAGTATATCAAATCTGCGTTTGGACAATAGGGAAATAACCCAAATATTTAAAAATGAAAAAATAGTTATAAATAGGTAGTAAGGACGAATAATTTGAAAATGAACATGACCCATTCTAGTACCTACTTGAATCAAAAAATAAAATCCCTTTTGATTTCACTTGGGCATTAATAAAAGTTTATGCTAAACTTTTGTTAAATTCCTATAATTTTGGGTAGAAATGTAAAATTTACCACGGAGGTAATTATTTTCCTTAAGATTAATTTCCTCAAATTTTGGGTAAGAAAAGTAAATCGCAATAAAAGGAGAAAATATACTCCTTTACCTAGGAGGAGAGGAAAATTAGAAATATGAATTTAATTCCAAAATGGAGAAATTTCAAAATTGTTTTATAAAGACTAGGGAAATTATATTTGTTTTCCCTTATATTTCTTCAAGATCTTATATATATATATATATATATATATATATATTATCCTTCTAGAAAATGGAGGTTAACGTTCTTGGAGAATAAAGGCCTGAGACCAAAAGAAATATAATTTAATAATATTCAAATGTCAAAGTACACCAAGGAATAACCCATGGATAAATGCCTTAACCATCTTGTGGTCTTCGAGACTTTGAGACTTCAGGGCTCCAGGATGTTTGGGATGATAGAACTCACGAGAAAAAATGATCGAATTCTTGAACCCTACCTTTCCCTGTACCAAATTTGTATAAATATTAAATATAATCATTTGTAGTATATTATATTTAATGTGATCAAATTAGTGTAATTGATTATAATAAACCTTTATTGCAATTTATTATATTATAATCCAAAATAATTAATTGTATTTGTATTATGGCATAATACAAGTGGGACCCCTTCGAGACTTCAGGAGTTAGGGGCTCCAGGAGGTTTGAGAAAGAAGAGTGTGTGGAGAGCCAAAGGAGTTGACCTGAAGAGTTTTATCTCATTCCAATATTAAATATAATATTGAGGATTTAATAAACCCAGGTACAATTTCCAAAGAGGTGTAATATAATATATTATATAATAATAAAAGTTTATTAAAATGTTTTCATGTGGATGAGGCCAATCCCTTTCCCTTTTTAAAATTATTATTTAATTTGTAACATGTATAAGTGTCGACCCTTAGAACTTACGGACTCCGGGAGTTCGATACTTCAGGACTCTGTAATGTTTGGGGTGATAGAGTGCATGAGATAAAATGCTCGAAGACCCAGACCTACCTTCCCCTGTTCCATTTTTTTCCTAAACATTAAATATAATTAATTGCATTATATTATATTTAATGTAATTAAACGAATGAAATTAATTGTAATAAGAATTTAATGTAATTCATTATATTGTAATTCTAATATAATTAAATTATATTTTCATTACAATATAATATAAGTGGGAGCCCATTTGGAACTTTGTCGTTTGGTAATTCTAGGTATGTGCATAAGAGGATGGAGAGTAAATACGTCGAAGTCTACATATTTACATAATACTTGCTATTAATGACTCTAAGTACAAGTTGAAATATTTAATTATAATATAATATACTATAATTTATTATGATTATATTATAATAAAATTAATCAAAAACTAATTAGTAATATGGTTTTATTATGAGTTAATGTGATGGGGATTTAATATAATAAATAACACTAATCCATCCTGAAATGTTGGATTTCCAATGAAAAAGGGGGGTAATCCTTGGTTTAACTAGATCGGTAATTTAGGCCAAGTAAAAATGGAATTTACAGGGTTAATTAATTTTAATGAAGATTAATTATCCCTAATAGAGATTAAATAAATGATTAATAAATAAAGGATGATAATTTATTATGATAATGATTAATTAATTTAATAGGCCTATAAGAGATAGAAAAGTGTCAACCTCTAGTTGGGTGAGTCCTTGTATGCTATGATGATATGGAATATCAAAGAAAACCCACATGTCAATGCGGGACTGGATCTGAAATAAGTGTGAGACCATCATTGAGCATAGGCTATGTGTTAAGAGTAAACAAACCTAAATTGTTAGACCCGAGGGTGGACACCTCTTCAACCTAGATTATTGATGGGAAAATTCCTTCGAACTTTGGAACTTTGGGATGTTTTGGGGTTGTATGAAAATGATAGAGGGACAAAGGCTTGAAGCCATGAAATATCGGTAGGAACTTTCCATGTGACCTCATCCTCCAGTGGCCAAGTCACTGATAGACGATGACAACATTGGTCGCATTAGTGTTATGTTGATTGGTACAAAAGAAGTAGAGCCACATGGTGAAGGGGGTGGCCTTTGGCCAATGACACCCTGGAAATTTCAGAAAGCCATAACTATAAATATAGAACTTGATTTTGGAAAAACTTGTATTTGTTGGAAGACTCTCAATGAGCATAAGGCGATGGTGTCCTTTTTAGAGGAATTCGGGGAAGTTTAAGTAAAACAAAAAAAATTATGCCCCATCCCTTAAAAGGATACTTAGGGGGTCGGGTGTGTGACAGAGTGGTATCATAGTAGGAAACAACACTTGACCTATTTGGGCTCATGAGAGAGATGAATAAATTTTATTATGGAACCTTTAAGGGGCAGGGAACCCTACCCTACCCATTCATAAGAGCTTATTTAAAATCTATTACTGAAGACAGGAACAAAATGTTCTGTTGTTGTTACATGTTTTAAAAATATGAACTTTGTGTTGCCAATGTTGCCAAATAATGAAGTTGATTTCACCTTACAAATTTCATTTGTTGTTCGTAAATTAGTAAATAGTTAACTAATAGAAAATTTTGTTATGATCACTTAAACAGACAGTGGACAACAAGGAAAACTACAACATAAAGAGTGGTGACAGACCATGAGTTGGTAGAAATCTCCCACAATAGAGAAGAATAATATGATGAGAGGAGGGTGGTGGAAACTCTTATGGATTTGGCTGAAATTGTAAGAAGCCTCATGGCATAATTACAAAGTTGTAAGACAGACAATGAAATATTGATAAAAGAACATGAAAAATAAACTGAAATTAATGCAATCCTAATGAAAATCCTATAAGATATACAGAGGCAACTACAACATGGACTCATGGCCAGTAATGTGGACATACATCATACTAATAAAACCAAAAGTCCACCTGAGATACAAAATCATGGCCCTGAAAATAGCAACATGAGGGGAAGCACCTCAAAGAAGGCCTAACATGGAGCCAGGAGGCATGTTAATGACAATAATTCAACAAAATAATCTTCTAGTGAGGAAACTGACAATTACAAGGAATTGTCTAGCAGTGAGACTAGTTTACATTCTCAGAGGAGAAGAAAGAGGAGGAAACATTCCAAGATCCATGACCTTGAAGAGTTTAAGAAATCCATACCACCCACTTTCGATGGAGAAATTGAAAAGGGTGAAGAATAAGAAGTTTGGCTACTTGTCTTGAAGAAGTACTTCAGATTCCATGACTACTCAGAAAACTTAAAGGATCGAATAACCATTTTCAACTTGAATGGAAAGGCCTCCATTTGGTGGGAGGACCTTATAAATGTGAAAATAATTCATGAGAAGTATTTTTCATGGAAACAATTCAAGAAATACTTTAAGAGGAAGTACCTATCTAAAAGATACTATGATGATAAGACCAAGGAGTTATATGAACTCAAGCTAGTACAACTCACAATAGATGAATATATCAACAAATGTTTTGAGTTGATGAGGTATGTTCCCTACATAAATGATGAAAAGGTAAAGATGCAACGATTTATTAGTGGACTACCTTAGTCCTTCCTGGACAGAATTGAGTTTGATGAACCTAAGACTTTAGAAGACACTATTAAAAAAAAAAGGTACTTCTATGAGCTATTCAAGAATAAGACAAAACCTCATAAGGATTGGAAGAAGAAAAGTAAATTAGGATTCAAGAAGAATGGGTTTAAATCCTCAATATTTAAGAATCACAGGAAAATATCTAAGATGAGTCTTCCTACTAAAAGTGTGTATTAACAAATTTTTCCATCTCAGAGTGGTAATAAACCCTTTGGATTAGCCCCAGGAAACACATATAATACAAAGAAAGAACCCTTGAAATGTTGGGGATGTGGAGAAGAACATCTGCTAAGGGACTACCCACATAGAAAACAATACAATAGAAGGATCTATAACATCCAAGAGGATACTGTGGTCAATGATGTGGTTAGGAGCATGCCACAAATTTATGCATCCATGGATAATACAAAAGTTGACAACCAAGCATCAATGGTGGAGATGGAAGGTATGATTTACAACCATCTAGTTTCCATTTTAATTGATCTTGGTTCTAATATGAGTTATGTTTCCCCTCAAATTGTTGAGAAATGTAAATTGCAGCAAGTAAAACATGCTAAATCATGGTCGGTATAGTTATCGACTAGAACAAAAGGAAAGGTGATAGAGGTCATAGTAGCATGCCAATTCATTTTGAATGGAATTCCAAACATGATCCCTTTAGAATCTTATCACCTTCTGATTTACATGGATTGGTTGGCTTCCCATAAATCCAAGTTGGACTATTATAATAAATCATTGGAGTGTAAATATGAGGAAGGGAGGAAAACAACCCTACAAGGAATTCAAAATCCTATCTCAGTGAGACAAATATAAACCCTTCAAGTGAAGAAGTATTGCAGAAAAGGATGTCCTTTGTACATGAAATACAAGTGTTGAACTATGTTTATGACAATAAACCAAGCCTAGATGACCATCCTATATTAATAGAGTATAAATATGTATTTCCAGAAGAGATGTCAGGTCTACCTCCAAGAAGAGATATTGATTTTTCAATAGAACATGTACCCAGAGCGGTGCCAATGTTTAGGGAAACCAATAGAATGAGTACACCAGAGCTAGTTGAACTCAAACTACAACTAAAAGAGATGCTGGACAAAGGTTACAACTAAAAAAATGGCTAAGGCACACCCCAAAGGTGATCAACCCATGCACTAATGGTAAAGACACCACTCACAAAATGATAAGCTCAATGCCATCATAAGGTTCTTAAGATCATTAGGTCTGTAACAACCCACCTGGTTACGACAACAACTCCGAAAATAGGTGCAAATTTTTTTTTGATTGTTAAGGTGTGTGCACGCATGCAGAATAAACAACCCCCTCGATCCTACATCACCACTCGAACCAACAAGACGCAAGTAAGACGAACATAATCAAGACGACACGACATATCATATTGACAACAAGGAAATAATGCCCCTGGACACAAGGCATGCAACTAGCAGCAGTAAGCAGAAATAGACACCAGGGGTTAGGTACAGTACTGTCACAGAATGAAAGAATCCAACAGTAGAGTCGCAGTAGTGGAACTGTGCCTTTAAACAGCCCGAGACTACTGATACGGCTTAGAGTGTGTCGCAAGAGTGGAACTGTGCCTTTAAACATCCCGGGACTCTTGATACGGCACTGGATTCTTGACGTAGGGAAGCATACAGACATAAATGTTGGGGCTACTATAGGTGACTAATTCCCGCCCGACACAAGCAGTCCAACCTACAATTATTACAACTCAGCGCATCAATAGACAACAAAGAACCCTTGTCTACTAAGGAAAACACGAGACAAGGACTCAGACCACAACAACCAATATTATGACCAGGCACTAAATCTGACTTCAAGGGACAATGGTTACCGACCCCACCAAGAAAATCATACATCCATGCGCAGCAATAATTAAATAAGCATCCAATCATTAAGACGACAGGGCATTTATCTAAGACTCACTGATATTAGTTACAGACCCAAGGCTCCGTTTAAATTCTAAGTTCGACGAGATACCATTACCTATCAAATCGTCAAGACCATCTTAGATTCTCATTTTAAAATGCAATAAGGTACTACATTTACCCCTTTATCAACAATGTATTTCATGGAAATTCTCCATGCCTAATACGACAACATTAATTTACCGCCGGTGTCAAATACCTATCATTACAATGACCTTGCAACCTTGGAATAACATCAACATTATAATTAAGGAGCATACCCTAATTTAACTTCCAACTTAAATTAACAACATCATGACATGTATAAGTTATCGCATAAAACAAAACGGAACTACCTAATCTTAGCATAACATAACCATTCCACACCATTTGCATAAACATTAGTTCCAAGAACCTTGATTCCTTAACATGGGTTCACGATAACTAATGGCATAATCCTTAATCCATATAACTGTTAGCATAAGTATCCAATACAACATTAGCGTAGACCTTAAGTTCCATAAACTTATTGCACCAGGATTCTATACATTGTTAACATAACCATTAAATATTCATGACTTTCTCATTACTTTAAACAATAGCATTAAACATAAGCATTAACTTTAGCCTAGCATCACCTCAATCATTCCCTGATCTAATAACACTATTCAAATGCTCATTACATTTTCATTATTTTAAAACAAATAACACTAAATATCAGCATTCACTTTAGCACTAATGTAACTGTTTCATTGCCTAAACATCTTTATAAAACAATAAAATATTTCATACAATAATACAAGCGTTAGTCTAACTAGTCATAACCTAGAATCATAGGATATTATGATGGGTATTCTTTCATACTAGCCTAACATATTTTTCTTCTTCCTTCGCCTACTAAACTGGCAGTAAAATTGAAATGACCCAAATAAAATTTATAACAACGAGGTAAATAACAATCTGGCAGTGAGTTGGCCGTAAAAATTAATTGACCTTGAAAAGTGAACAAACCTTATTATTGCAATTAGACAAGTAACACCAAGGCAACTAAACGAAAATTAATATTGCAAATCCACCATCCTTATTGACCTTGAAAATTAAACAACCTTATTATTATTACAATTTAAACAAGTAATAACAAGGCAATTAAACAAAGGCTAATATGGCAGTTAAACTAATAATCCTGTTGCTAATCTAACCATTAATCCCATACCTTACATTAACCTTACATTAACATCGCATTTTAAAACCTTAAATTCCCTTACCTTTAGTGGCATACCTAAAGTCAAGATTTTACGGAAGGAAATCAAACTACTCAGAAAAATATAAGTAAGACAGCGGTCAGATGACTAAATTCCAGCTAATATAACAATAAGGCAATTATTCTTTCCCTGGATGATTACTTTCCATTTAATGCTAATTATTTAATCTCCCAACCCAAATCGACCTGGCATTTTAATCTGTCCTCTTATAGTTGCCCTCATAAAACGGCTAGCCACCTTACCACCATAATTCCTTAACAGTATTACTGCTGCAAGTATTTGCACTTTATACTAGCATTTATATTGCTAATAAATTATCAGTAAGGTCGCGTTACAGCACCCTAGGTTATCTTACCTAAATCACCAAATAAGGCACATTCCAGCAATACTCAAAACAATATCAATATTGCGTTTTAATTATTACATTTAATAATTGCAGTTACGTGCTATTTGCGAAAACCCCAGTCCAGCGATTTTCCATAGGCTTACTATTTATGCATTTAATGTACGCCCTAACCTAGCACTCATAACTGCGTTTATCTTGGGCATTTAAATAACAGCAGGTGGCAGTACGGCAACCTAATTTTAGAGAACCAAGCTTCTGCCCCACCATCTACCAATTATCGTCATTAACTGTAAATCCAGGTGCCTTATCAATAGAATCCCGGTGTTCTGCGTTCTAGGTTAAATCAATAAGCAATTAATGACCATTCGTTCCAGCGCTGACCATTTCGAGGCATACTGAACGACTTAAAGGCGAATTAACCTGCTGGTCAGTAATTCACTTGTCCGAGGCGTCTACAGTCTGGCAAGGTATAGGTGTTATTGCCAACCAACAAAACAACTGTAAAATGCAGATGGAGCCGACCGAGGTTAGCAGACCGAGCTATGATAATCATTCCACTAAGCCATGCTTGTCCCTTCCTAAGGGAATCCTATTAACTGAATTCGTAATGACAGAAATAAAACTATGGAAAATGTGCAAATCTAATCTACATCTGTACGTTAATAAAGTAAATATTTCTAGATAAGACTTGGTTTCAAAATATGAATTTCAAAAACATTATTTGTGTCCTCGCTTCAAGTTAGTTAGAGGGTACTACCATTTCTGCGAAGTATGTAAGTGTAATGCCATTATGCTTTTAGTTATTGAAATGTAAGAATGAATCTCTTGATAACAAATATCAAGAGACAACTTTCATATAATAATATAAATAAGCTAGGGAGAGACACTTTCATACATAATACGTGTAATAAGACAGTTTCATAAGCTTTTTAGGGTTACCCACTTGACTTTGAAATAAATGCAGGATATTCGAATAATACCCACAACCAATCATTGGCAATAGACATAATTGTGGAGTAGTCTTCTCCCAGGAAGATGAGGCGTGTAAGCACCTTCTATTCATGCTCAACCATTATACACTAGCGTTAAAATAAATTCTCTAAACCTTTCCTGTTTTTAATCCAAACAATACAATCCCTAAATAGATAAATCCAACCACTGTAAGTATTACTTTAAGCAGGTGAATGCCGCTGATACAATCCGGAAGGATGCACAGTCCAACATGCTCAAGAAGTCACTCCAAAATGGGCCTACGCTCATGCAGGATACGCACAGGTGAGGATTTTCCTCCGAAAGGAAGCGTCGAATTCGCTCAACGCAAAGGCTCAGGATAACTCCAACTTTAGTCAAGGATAAAGGGAAATAAGAGGGCCACGGTGAACTTACATCTACCTTAACAATTACTCAGGAACTGCAGTGGTGATGCCGGACCATAAAAACAAGGGGTTTTCCTATCAGCTGACCGCCACAGTTTTATATACATATACATTTTTTTTTTTTGGGGTATAATTGCTATATTTACAGGACTAAAGAATGACCCACCGTCCTTCCTAAATTTTTATTTTCTTTTTACAGGGATAGGTCTAAGGATCAAATAGATTAAATAACTGTTTAATGACAATGAAATTTATTTGGAACAGTAGATATATTCAGGTCCCAACATCAAGATTCCATTAATCGACGGGCAAGGAAATAGTCACGCCATTCAATCTTAGTCAGCTTCAATGTCTCCTAAATTTATCATTCAATTCGGCACATTGCGTACAGTTACTAGATAATGTAAACATAAGTATATACGGATTCAATTCGGTACATGGTACAATTATTTTTGGAAACGTAAACGTAAACATATGCATAAGCAAGACCCAACCCAGGCTAAGCAGCTATAGTTAACCCTAGTTTAACCAGATTGAATAATAGCCAGCAAACAATGCCTGCGATTCAGGGGTTTTATTGCACATACAACTACTGGGAACATCTAATAATGGACAATTACACAGTCACAACTATGAGCAGTAAACATTTTTCTTTTTACACAGACCAGAATGATAAGTAAAAATTATGTAGTCATTTCATAAACTTACCACGCCAGTACCAGGTGTTCTACTACAAATTTAAAGGTCATACCGTTGCCTCCGCACTGTCCTCAAGTGTTGTCCGCGCGCCGTGCCACTCCTGCTCCTACCTGCCAACCGCTAAGAACCCACCGGTACCTCC
>CBVK0100465372.1:0-10904 GCA_900067695.1 Picea abies | reverse complement strand
CATGTTTCTGGCAATTTTGGTAATTTACTATTTTTAGCAGTTTTTAACTTACGAGGCCATTTTGAGGACCTAAACGATGTTTTTTTAGAAAACGGGGAGCAACATGGATCATAGATGATGTTTCTCACCCAAAAATTTTAGTTCTCAGATAGATCTTTCCAACGAGCTATTGATCCCCCCAAACGGAGATCGTATGCAAAAGTTACACCCCTGGGAAGTTGACGTATCAACTACCCCCATTGGGGCCCACAAACATTTTGTCTTTTCATCTTCTGGGGTTAGGGTTTTTGATTTTACTTATGTTAAAAAGGCCCTTAGAGCCTCATTGTAATAATCATCTTCTCACAGATGCGAGTAGCCATCACAACTCTTCTCAGAGATAAGCTACCACCATTCTAGCGAGTCTTTCACTCTGTACTTTTAGAGTCTCTATACATTTATTTCATTAATAGAAATCGTGTATTACTGTATATCTGTGACTCTTGTTATATTTCCGCTATATCTCTGTTATATTTTTGTCTCTCTTGCAATATCTCTAAATATTTCTATGTTATATCTCCGCTTTCATTTCGTGCCGAAAATAATACGGATCATCACCGGTACCTCCTAGACAATGCTAGGGGTACTCTTCTTCCCCCCTTATCCCCCCGAGCTGCAAAGGGGCCACACACACTATCCAAAGATTTTTTCTAGCTACCAAATCGCCTCGCAAGGCTGAGCTACCACTCCTCTCCGAGATGGGTATCCCAACTCCCCACAAGTAAATTAGTCAAGTCGATATTTCTGCAGTGTAATGTTACACAAACAGAAGATGATCCTTCCTCCTTCTCCACCCTGTCTTTTATAGAGTTTTGAAATTCCTTCCTTTCCTAAAATCTCATTTAATTAAAGTTTTAAAATAAATTCCCAAAAATTCCTCTCTGTACAAGTGTCCCTCATCCCCTACATTCCTCCATTGATTAATTTCTTTAATTAAGTAAATATCTTTATTTCCCTCACCCACCTAGAGTTACTCCTAGAATCACTCCTAGGTGTCCCTAGATTCCCTTACAGGTTTTAAAGACTTTTCGTATTATGAAATTGCTAAATCAGTTTAAAATTAGAAAGATCTTAAATGTGGATTCCTTACTAAGTTGACTTCCTGCTTTTTCCCTTAAGTTCCCCTTTTTCCTTTTTATGTTACCTCCTTTCTCTAGTTTCCTATTTTTATTTTTTTTCCCTCTTTCCCCTTTTACTTAGAACTCAAAATGGCAGGTGTGGAATATAACCCCTTTTCCCTTTTATCATTAATTTAGTATCTTTTAAATTATCAATGATAAAATAGTTAATTCCCTCTTTACTTTTTATATCCACATATTTTATTTCTTATTAATAATTTAATTTCTTACTCCCTTCATGTTACAAAATTTTATGAAGACCATAATTATTACTTAAGTGGTTTTTATTTTAAATTTTATTATTTTATTTCATTTTATCTATTTATTTTATTTCATTTTTTTTTAATTATTAATTATTTTTTTTTAAAGGTAGAAAAAATTTTACCCCTAGCAAAATTTTAGACTTAGTACTTAGATTTTGTACTGGGCAACATTTAATTAGAGAAATTGTTTTAAAATTTCTTAACCTGTTATTTTCCTTAGGGCCATCTAGGTTCATCCTTCTATCATCATCAATGCGACGTGCCCTTCAGGATGCACTAAGTGCTACAAGGGTGCCACTCGCCTCATATGTTCCCTTGCGCAACGTGCCCTTCAGGATGCACTACGTGCTCCAAGGGTGCCACTCGCCTCTTGACTGATTGGTAGACATCAATAACCCCTGGAGTCAGAACTCCACCAGGTGAACTTGTGGGAGACTAAGGGATTCTAAGGAATAAGGCCCCCGCCTTATTGTGCGCCCCTTAGAATCATCATGAGCGACTGTCGCAGTCTAGCCTCATGGCATCGTCAGTTCTCTTGAACTAGGTAATCGTTAACCTACAGTTCGAGCCACAGCGGGAGTGCTAGTAGGCTGCGGCAGGGCTACTATCCACACCTCTCCCTCAACATCTCTGGTAGTCGTGTGCGACCCCTTTACTCCATATGTGAGTCTGGTCGGCAAGCTATTGTTAGCCTGCGTCATCAACAAATCATGTCAGAACATATCCATATCATATCATCTAGTCAAATGCACTAATGTCACAATAAAACAATCAAACCCCAATGGCACACTCCCTGACTCGATCCGGATTCCAAGGGGTTCCATCAATGCCTCTGCATCCTCAAGGCCCAAAACCCTGCACACTCAATAAAACCGAGTCAATAGCACCTATCTATGTCAATGTAGTAAAACAACATGTCATCAACCCATAACGCTTCATCATCAAAATCAAAAAGTTTTAATAGCATAATAATCTGGATCACTTGCGATCAAGTTTCCTCAAAGAATAAGTTTAATCAACGTGCCAGAGAGGGATGTTACATACACCCCCTCTTAGTCTAAACTTTGTCCCAAGGTTTCATAGTATATATGCCGAAATAAAGTGTATCACAGTATCATATGTCTATCTATCAAACAAAAATGGAAACTGCTGGCACATATCATATGCATCCTCCCAGGTCGCCGAGTGCAGACTATAATTGTCCCACTAGACCTTGACCTGATCTATCGTTTGACATTGTAGCTATCGAATGCGATGATCCAAGATGCAAATTGGCTCAGCCATGAACGCATCCTCATCCGACACCCGCAAGGTGCTCAAATCAAATTATGTGAAGGATCATTAATCATAAAGTCTCAACAGAGATGTGAAATACATCATGCATATGCCTCAAGAATTAGGCAAGGCTAGTCATCAGGCCATAGGCCTCTCCTTTCCAAAATACCGTAGGATCCCACGAACCTAGGATATAGTTTAGCCCCCTTTTTCCAACTAGATCGAACTCCTATGTGGTTTCAGCTGCAAAAATACTCTCTCGCCACAACGTAACTACGATTGACATGTCGCGCATCATCATAACTCTTCTGCCAATCCTGCACTTCCTTGATCCCTTGTCTTAAAGTTTTCAATTAATCTTCCAATTCTTGGATTGCTTCCGGTCCCACCTAGACCCTAGACACGGTCGCCCGAGAAGAAACTCGAAAGGTACCATCTTAATGGTGCCTTGGTAACTATTTTTATAAGTAAACTCTACCAGTGGCAAGAAATATTCCCAATGCTTTTGTTGGTCCATCATGTACATGCGCAACATGTCCTCAAAGGTCTGGTTGATCCGTTCAGTCTGCCTGTCAGTCTCCGGTGATACACAGTACTAAAGTTAAGTTGGGTTCTCGAGGTCTCTTGGAAACTCATCCAATATCATCCAGTAAACACCAATCCTCGATCGGATATAATCCTCTTAGGCACTCCATGTAGCCTCACAATCTCACTGATGAAAACTATAACTATGTTAGGTGCTTGATACATTGTACGAACCGGAATAGAGTGAGCACTCTTCGTTAGAGAATCTACTACTACAAAAATTGAGTCATCTCTCCTTTCTGTCAGTGGAAATCCAACAATAAAATCCATCGAAATAACCTCCCATTTCAATTCCGGAATAGCGTGTGGTTGTATTAATCCTGCTGGGTGTCTATATTCAGCCTTTACCTACTGACATTCTAGAAATCTTGCCACATAGTTGATTATATCTGCTTTCATCCTTTCCAGAAGAATAAGGGTTTAAGGTCTTCCCTTCTCTTTGTGACTCCTGGGTGATTCATGTAAACTGCTCTATGAGTCTCGCTGAGGATCACCTCCTCAACTCATCGTTTGGCGATACGTAGATCCGATTTTTAAACCTAAAAAAGAAAACCATCACTATCAAACGAAAATCCTTCAAACGTGGTACCATCATTGTGTTTTGTCCGATAAAACCCTTGAACTCTTTGTACCAGTCATCGTCACGCTGTAAAGTTAGAATCTTTTCATGTAGATTCATCCGAAGAGGCAACACCAAAAATATGTGTGGTCTTTGACTCAATGCGTCCACCACTCGGTTCACTGTTCCTTTTAGGTAAGAAATCTCAAAATCATACTCGCTAAGCAGTTTCAACCAACGTCGTTATTGTGCATTCAGGTCTCTTGTGTAAAGATGTGTTGTAGTCCACAGTGGTCAGTCTTTAGTTCAAATTTTCATCCAACAAGGTAGTGTCTTCAAACCTTCAAGGCATACGATGGCTAACCACTCCAAATCATGCGTCACGTAGTTCTCCTCGTGCCTTCTCATTTTCCTCAAAATGTAAGCAATCACTCATCAATATTGCATCAATAATCCATCTAATCCTTCCTTGGATGCATCAGTGCATACCAAGAATTCCACATCATGTCAGGGACTTTTAGTATCGGCGCTGATGTCAATAGCTCCTTGAGCCTCCAAAATGCTTCCACGCATTTCTCAGTCCCAACAAACTTCTTGTTTTTCTTTTGTAATTCCATGATTAGATTTTCTATCTTTGAAAACCCCTCGATGAACCGTCAATAGTATCCTACTAGACCCATGAAGTGACGCACATCCGAGACATTCGTCGGCACAGGCCATTCCATAACAGCCTCGATCTTTGCTGGATCCACGACGATACCTTCGTCGGAGATGAGATGCCCTAAGTAGTGAGTCATCGATTTATAAAATGAGCATTTGGACAACTTCCCATACAATTTGTGCTCTCTCAGACACTATAGTACCAAGCACAAGAGCTCATCATGCTCCCCCATTGTCCGAGAGTAAACCAAAAATATCGTGAATGAATACTTGGACGAACTTGTCCAAGTACTCACGAAACACCCCATTCATAAAATCATGAATACTCCTGGGGCATTCATCAGTCCAAGTGGTAAACAATAAACTCGTAATGTCCCAACCCCATCTTAAATGCGGTTATAGGGAAGTCATCCTCCTTAATCTTTAACTGGCGGTATCCTGATCACAAGTCGATCTTTGAGAACACTGTCGCACCTTTCATCTGATCGAACAAATCATCAATCCTCAACAACGGATACTGATTCTTGATCGTAGCCTTGTTCAATTTACGGTAGTCAATGCAAAGCCTCCATGATTCGTCCTTCTTTTGTATGAAAATAACAGGTGCACCCCACGGTGACACACTAGGACGTATCAGTCCCAGGTCCAACAACTCCTTCAGTTTCATTTTCAACTCTTGCAACTCCAGGGTCGACATCTGATAAGGCATTCTTACTATCGGTTCAGTCCTTGGTTTTAGGTCTATGGTAAACTCCAATTCCCTCTCTGGTGGCATCCCAGGTAACTTCTCTGGAAACACATCTGCAAACTCTCTCACCACCGAAAGGTGTTCTAGAACTTCCGCTACTCCCTTCTCATTTAACGCAAGGATCGCATAAAGCTTGCACCCCTTGCGCATACTCTTCTGTAACTGTAAGGAAGAGATGAACCTCAAGGAAAATCCTTGGTTCCATCCTACAATCACACATCTCTGTCCCTCGTCATCGACCAAGCTCAATCATTTCGTCTTACAGTTAAGTATCACCTCATGCGATTCCAACCAGTCCATACCAATCAGAACGTCATAAGATCCTAAGATCATGACGTACAAGGTGTCTCTCGTGATAAACTCTCTCAGGTTAAGGGCACAACCCATAATCTTTCCTTCAATCTTATGTTTGGCTCCCGAAGTCATCTCTACGAAGCTAAACTTGTCCTGTTTGACTGTCTCTACTTTAATCTTTTTTAACGTGGCACCAGAATGGAACTCTCGGTAGCACCGAGATCAATCAATAACTAAGCATCTGGTCAGCGACGGTACCTGAGGTCTCAAGCACAATTGACGGGCGCTCTACCTAGTGGTTATTTACCCCTACATGAATCCGATGGGCCTTGCCCAAATCTCCCATGGTAGTGGTCCAAATGATCTAGATGCTCTAGTCCTCTTCACTGGTACACAAAGTAGAAGCTGAATTCCAATGCAAACTCATTGAACTTAAGTTTATCGGTGAGGGTGCAGAGCAGACCTAAGCAGCTCCAAAAATGGACCCCATACTCGGCACCATATGGTCACCCTGTCACAAGGCATCGAACTCATTGAGCTAATGCTCAATGAATTCCTCAGAAAGATACATCTTTTGGAACCATTCCTGGAACAGTTCCCATGACACGTCGTTGATGGCCATGTTCAAAGTGGAAGGAGCATCTTCCACCATAGAAGAGCATTCCCCTTCAATTGAAAGACCACCAAGTAGACCTTCATGCTGGAGGTCGGGATCGTGAAGCATGAAGCACAACACCTTTCTCTACAACCATGCCTTGACGACACAGTCGTCCGCGACACTTGTGGACTTGAGAACTCAACTCTCTCAAGTTCTTGGTGGATGCTAATGGTACTATCTAGGGCGTGCTATGGATCCTCAGGGGTACAGGTGCCCTGGCCTCATCTCAGTACTGATGGTGAATCAAGGTCTTTGAAATTACCTGGAAGGGCCTTGTCAAACCACCATCATCCCTTACTACATGTGAATCCAGCCCAAGGACTTGTTCCTCCCCTTGGGGTCAAACTCTGAGGGCATGAAACTTATGAAGGCTTCGCACTTCCATCCACGATACCTCATCTTGAATCTTTACAGTGTCATCTAACAGTGATTATTGCAAGGGCAAAGGCAAGAAGTCAACGATGACAACAGTTTAACCACTCCACTGATGAAAAATGAAAGCACACCATCCAGACAACTATGACTCCACGCACTGGCACGAGAGCAACTGGAAAAACATGCATAGAACAACAAGGAGGAACGACTACCCACCAGACGCAACAAGACACACCTACAAGCTAAGGGACAACATCCCCCTCCTGACACAATGACCAAGGATGAACAAGACTAGAACCTCAAGGTGCGTGATCCAACGCCTGAAGCCATTCCACCCATGTGCCAAAGGTAATTTACATCGCTCGAAAACACTCACACAAACACACTGACTCCGGCCAATTTTTCATTCGTCTCTATCCAATAGGGCATGCCATGATTCCCTCATTAGGAATCATGTTGTCCCCAGTGATAGATGCGTCAATAACCTTGGTGCCACACGTCCTATCTGGACCAAGGACCCTAGATAAATCCGACGTGCTAGGAACTGAATACCGATAATAAAATCACACCCAACCGCAACAACAGATCGACGAGACACTAGAGGATGACTACCAGGGAAAAAACAAGCCCAAACACGACTTCGTCAACCTCCCAACCCTTTTATCGAGTCTAACCAGTCAAAATTTTACCCTCTAAGTAGCGTTTGAAAATAGATCTAGTTTTATCATCACTTACGATCCCAAGGGAAATGCTAAATTAATTCCAAGCTGTAATCTTATCTAGCAATCATACTCATATGACAACATTTTCCATAACAAAGAAGAAAGCTAAATGGAATACTTATTAACACAATACATTACCAAAAGTGGTCTATCTACTCTAATTGTTCTTCTATTAATCTTAGCTTGGGTATCACTTTCCATATAGATATCAATGCAACTTTTTCTTTTGCAAACAAAACTTTTGCGCATGCAACCTTTATTTTTCTAAAATTACAACCTTCTCCTAAGGACAGGCTACTTGTATGCAACCAGTTTCGTTTACCATAATTGCTTAGCTCTTCATAATCCAAGGAGATTTGTCAATGGATCAAAAGAGACATTGCTTTAAGTTGTAAGGACTTTGATTAGAACAACCTATTGTAGACTTTGTTCCTTGAATTTGGTTTTCCCCTTTATTTTAATAAAAGTCAAATATCATAATTTCCTTGGCTAAATTACATCTATTAAAATCTATACTCACCATTATGATGTTGTTATTCCCAACATTGCGGTCTGTAATTTTTAGCAATTGAAATTATATAATGAAATCTTTTTAAAAATAGAACCTTCCATTGGTTGCCTCCATGGTGTAGTTGTTCAAGTAATGGTCCAACGTTCTCTGCAAATCATAGTACAATGGCACCTTACAATTGGTCGACCATCTAGCACACACCATTACACAGTTAGCAGATTCGCTGTCTAAATGGGCAATTTCTCAGTCATTCATTCCCATGGACATCAGCGGTATTCGCGGTCTAACCCTGTACTAGAAATGCAACTAGAAATCAGTTGAAACTACAGATAAAGAGGTAACAGTTATCACATAAGAGAATGCAATTAACTCACCTTCTAGGAATGGAAACATCGCCTTCTAAAACAATCACTCTACAGGAAACAAGGGTAGATGGAATCGCTATCAAGGATCGCAACCAAGCTTGGGTAAATGTTGCAGTAACAATATAAGGTGAAATTGCAGCCAAAGATGGGTGGAAAGCCCCAAAAACAAGTCATTGTTGGAGGAAGAATACGCTACGAAATGTTGTGTTCATTTTAGAAGTTCCTTACAAATTCGCTAAGACGCATCAAGAACCCAATCGCTGAGTTAAGAACAATTTCACCGTGAAGCAATAATTGGCTGGAATGATTGATAGAATTGCAGTGAGGAAAGAAAACGCAGGGTGACACTAGAATTCGCTAGCAAGGCTCTATTATCCAAGAAGTGGTAAAATCAAGGATTAGTGGGAAAAACGTGGATAAGGAAATGCACGCGAAAACACAATTTCGAAATGCAGAGAAAGGATTTAAATCACACCGGTTTATTACAAATAGTGGTCAGTAAAAAGGGGGAGAAATCGTTGAGTTTAACACCTCGCTTGTTTGAGATTTATCAACAAAACAACTGAGTTTACCGTAACCATAGTTTCTAAGTAAGAACCTCAAGGTCGTGGCCAAAAACTGGTAAAATCTCCCTGTAAATAAGAGTCACGAAATGCAGCCTTAACAGTAAAATTGCCAGGTAAATATGAGTTATGAAATGCAGTTTAAAGGAGGGCTAGATTGCAATGTAATCCAAATAAAATTTCAGGCCATTAGGCCCCCCAAAAAAATGTGACCAATGCATAAGAAACACATCCCTATCCTCTGCAACCACGCCCCAACATAGTAAAATAAAATTCCAGTAAGTAAAATTTGGGGTGGTTCCGGTGTCGACAAAGCATGCACTCAAGGAAACGATTAATCTCAATTGAAAAATGTAGTAATGAAAGTGTAAAGTTTGCTATGTAAATTTGCCCATGAGATACATTAATTTGTAGGGAAAAATAATCTGCAGTCCAAAATTTATAAGTGCAGAGCAAGGAAGGTGTTGAATTGCGAAGGATAAAGCCATCAGATCTAATGAAACATAGAGGAAAAATATTCAAGGTTTTAGTGCATCTAAACTCAGAGCAAATGCCATCAAAAATAATAAATCGCCGAGTAAACTATGGGTTAAATACGCGGAGCTATTCGCCAACGAATTGTAAACAAGTGCAGAGAAAAATAAAACATTCCATGGTTGAATACTTGCAGTGGAAAATAATGAACAATATGGAAGGATATTCAAATGCAAGAAGGCGCAAGACCAATAATCAGCAAAGGACAACAACAAAGGTAGGCGACTAACAGGTTTGTCCTTCGTTCACCATCCTCACATAGAAAAGTAGGGTGTTGAGATCCATAGGTCCTCTAACGCTAAGGCGATGATCGTAGATCAGGCTCTTAGCAAACTGCTCAGGCAAGGACTAGCGTGCTAGGGATGAAAAGCAAACAATTGCATGGGTCACAATCAAACCACATGGTTGTCGAGTCATGCGGGGACGAAGGCCACAGGAAATGAATCAACCAAACAATCATCTAGGCTAAGAATAAAGGGTCTGCTATCAATCTAAACATCCAATCCATTTACAAATCAATATGCAGATCCAAACATAAGTCCTAATGCATTCTACTCTACAAAATAAAAGAGTGTAATGTTGCCTGATCGCCCGCTTCGAATGACATCCCATGCTCCATGAAGCTCCTGCTCGCCGACTGTTGAGACCTCACCTAATCCAGATGGATATCGGTGGCCACCCACCTTCTCCAATTGGCCAAAACATGTTTCTGGCAATTTTGGTAATTTACTATTTTTAGCATTTTTTAACTTCCGGGGCCATTTTGAGGCCCTAAACGATGCTTTTTTAGAAAACGGGGAGAAACATGGATCGTAGATAAAGGTTTCTCATCGTAGATCAATGTTTCTCACCCAAAAGTTGTAGTTCTCATATAGATCTTTCCAACGAGCTATTGAGCGTCCCAAACTAAGATCGTATGCAAAAGTTACGCCCCTGGGAAGTTGACGTATCAACTACCCCCATCGAGGCCCACAAATCTTTTGGATTTTCATCTTTTGGGGTTAGGGTTTTGGATTTTACTTATGTTAAAAAGGCCCATAGAACTTCATTGTAATAATCATCTTCTCACGGATGTGAGTAGCCGTCACATCTCTTCTCAAAGATAAGCTACCACCATTCTAGCGAGTCTTTCACTCTGTACTTTTACAGTCTCTGCACATTTATTTCATTAATAGAAATCGTGTATTACTGTATATCTGTGACTCTTGTTATATTTATGCTATATCTTTGTTATATTGTTGTCTCTCTTGCAATATCTCTAAATATTTCTATGTTAAATCTCCGCTCTCATTTCGCGCCGAAAATAATTTGGATCAGTGGTATCAAAGCAGGCTGCTCTTGATCGTTTTCAGTGCATGTCCTCGACGAGGTCTGAATATAGAAAGTTGGGTCTCGAGCTTGTCTCTCTTGAGGATAATTGCTCTTGAACACCCAAGAAACCCTCAATGGCGGAAGAAAATAAAAACGACGGAGCAAACGATCCTATCAGTTTGTTGCTTGAGCAAGCTCTCACGTGACAAAGGGTAACGAAATGATGGAGAATTTTTCCCACATCCTTCAACGTCTCCCGATAGCATCAGATGCATCTTCATCAAGCGGCCACTTTGGAGGCACATCGCCTTTCAAGGTACAGGT
>CBVK0100465371.1:0-13709 GCA_900067695.1 Picea abies | reverse complement strand
TGAACCGCTCTTCCGATCTCACATGCGCGATCCCTTAGAGTAGTACTAAATTGAGTTCTTTTAACAACTTTGTCGGTAACATTCTTAATATTCCATACAACTTCACATAGGAACCAGTGCTGATCAGGATCTTCAGATCCATCTCCCCTAAAGATAGGGAGCTTCATCTTATCTGCCATAGATCTTCCTAGGGTTCCTGACTAAGTATGTGGTGGACTACTAGTGACAATGCTCTAAACGCTCTGGTGGCTTGGATTACTCTGATTGCTTAATGCTACCAAATCAACAGGAGGGATAATAGTGCTTACTTCAGCAGTCTGCGCAGTTCCTAAAGTTTCTGGCTCTTCCTGACGAGCATCTTCAACTTTCCCTTCCTCCGTCCCAGCGGGTTTTGAATGCTCTTCGTCTGTTAGATCTGCCTCTTCTCCACTATAGAAACCCTTATCCCCATAGTTCTTCTTAAACAAGTTCGCAAGATGAACTTCTCTAAACGCCCTCCCACTACGTGTATGTCCAGCCTCTGTGTCATTGTCACTGTCTGAATTCTTGAACATTAGCTTTTCCAAATCCGACCAATCTACTGTATCTTCAAGATGTTCTTCTCATGCAATAGTATCTTGATCCTCAACTTCAGAAAATGTAAAAAATTTCCTCTGGGTCCCTTGAAGAAATATCTCTCGGCTTGGCTATATGACTCTACTCTATCAAGAACAAACTCAGTCATATACCCTCCAATGGTACAATCAAACTAGTGATTTACTGCACTTGACACAGCGTTATCAACTCTCTTGACCTTCTTGATCAGTGCCGACATCCAAACCACAGGAGGTCTAGATCTGATCTCAAACTCTGCTAGCCTAGCTAACCACTCATATAGCTCCTGATGGATTCCTCCAAAGAAAATCTCGTGTATATTAGTAAAGATATATCTTCCTAACCAATCTTCTGTACTAAGATTAGAGTTCTTGTTCTGGGCTTCAACAAAGTCCCTTTCTTGATCCTCTATCCACTTTTGAATTTATGTCTTTGATGGAAACCACCTTGACATTCCCTCAAGAAGATTTCAGTCCTGACAACAGAACCATTTGTTGGCATAAGGGTAGACCCAGGGTTCAGCTCCAAGAGCGCACCAACAAGCCCTAACTACTGGCTCTTTCGGCAACACCTACGAAGCAGATGCAATCTCACTCAAAGCAACTATGGGGGGGTTGCAGGACAGAGATGTTTACAACCAAGGGGAATATCGAGTGGATCTAATACTAGAACAATACATCATGCATATATCACTTATCAACTTAGATCTACTCCACACAACTATCTATCAGAGCTAACATAGTAATGCAATAACAATATATCAAAGGGAAAATAACATAACATCAATCACACATACGACACAAGTTATACGTGGTTCACCCTCTCTCTAGGGTTACGTCCATAGAACTATGTTTTATAATATCTTAAGATGAAGCATACAGTTCTTGTCTGCGCTCTCAGCTAGCAGATCTTCTCTCTTCTCCTCGCTATCTCTCCCCTCCCTGCGCACCCAACTGCAGGGTTGATCTTCGCACCCAGCTAAAGATCTTACAATATATAAGGCTCTCGTACTCGACACTTCTCTCTCTCATACCCTAATCACTCATACCAATAACAAAACTAGAACAAACAATACCAACAATAATATCAACAACCCATCCCAGGTCCTTTAGACCTCTATTTATACATTATGATCACTCACTGACAGCCTTAGGCCGAAACCTAGGTGTCAAAACCCTAGATACCATAACCCTAGGTGTCTAAAACCCTAGGTCAACTTTACCTGCGTTTTTAGGGCTTCACCAGCCTGTCTTTCCTTCCTTCTCGCGCGGTGCTCCAAAGCATCCAACGATGGCTTTGTCTGCTTGCTGAGTTGTCCACGATCCTTCTTCCTTGTTGATCTGTCATCCTCGATCTCCTCGTCCAACGACTTGCTTCCTTCTACTTTGCTCTATCTTTTCTGCTCTTCTGCTCACTTTGACCCAGTAACAGTCACTGTGTCTTCCACGCAGTTTGCATTTTTCCTTTTCTTCCTTGCTTTTCACTAACTTTCATAACCAAGAGCCAACAGATTCCATTCGGAATCCACATGCATGCAAAAACAAATAGATAGAATGTCTCAAATAATTCAGCAAAACAACCTTGGAAATTGCATCCCTGAGGGTTCCAAGAAGAAGAAGCCAGAAGATCTGAATCCCAAGAAAGGCAATTCTAGCCATGCCTTGATTGTCATCAACTCCTCTCCCGATGCTTGGATCGTAGATTCAGGAGCATCACATCACATGGTTGCCTCAAAAGCAGTATATTATTCATAGGATGCATACAAAGGTCCTCCTATTCTAATGGGGGACAACTCTTCTGTCGAAGTCATCGACAAAGGAAGGATTGAACTCACCAACGGAAGCTTCGAGAATGTGTTGCATGTTCCCAAACTTTTCGTCAACCTTCTCTCCATGTATTAGATGACGAATTCCGTAACTGGAAAGAAAGTCATATTCACACCAAATTATGTGGACATCTATGACATGCAAACCAACTCTAGGGTTTCTACCGGTGAGGTAAATCATCAGTCTAGATTGTATACATTTTTTGAATTCATTGAACCTGATTCTACTTTACTGCTTACTCATGCTGATTAAAGTAGTAGGATATGGCACAAAAGGTTTGGACATTTGAATTTCAGATACATGCAACAACTTAACAAGCAAATATTGGTTGATGGTCTACTAGACATCCATTTCTCCAAGGGAGTATATGAGGGATGTGTTCTTAGAAAACACCCTCAAGAGAAATTCGACAAAGGAAAGTCTTAGAGAGATTATGCACCTTTAGATCTGATCCACAGTGACCTTATGGGTCCTTTTCTACATCCATCCATCAACAAAGCGAGGTTTGTTCTCATTTTTGTTGATGATTTCTCACGTTTTACATGGATCTACTTTCTAAGGCAAAAATCTGAGGTCTTTCAACGCCTCAAAGATTTGAAAGCCCTGGTTGAGACACAATCCGAAAAGAAGATCAAAGTCCTCTGAACTGATAATGGGGGAGAGTTTGTCAATCATGAGATCCATGATCTTTTCCATGAGGCAGGGATTCAGTTGCAACATACAGTTCCTTATACTCCACAACAAAACGGAGTTGCTGAGTGGAAAAACAGATCTCTAAAGGAGATGGCATCTTGCATGTTGCATGCAAAGTCACTACCACAGAGACTATGGGCCGAAGCACTTAATTGTGCAACACACATCCAAAACAGAGCTCCCCATAGATTTGTAAAGAATAAGACCCCCTACGAGGCTTGGAGCGGCTTCAAACCAAAAGTGACCCACTTTTGCATTTTCGGTTCACGTGCATGGGCCCGGATTCCCTTTGAAAAGAGGAAAGCATTTGACCCACAAAGCACTAAGTGTATTTTTATTGGATACCCTGACGGTGTGAAGGGATATAAGCTTATTGATCTTTCCTCGGACCGACTCATCATTGAGCGTAGTGTCCAATTCGAGGAAAGTGTCTCGCATGTACCTCAACAGTCGCATGCAGACACCTTCATTCTTCCACCTGTCCGAGATGATGAGCATGGACATGCCGACTCTTCTTCAGATGAGAGTTTTGATTTAGAGGACTCAGATGATTCATATTCAGAGTCATTATAGTCAGATGTAGAGTCAGAGCATCCAGATGCAGTTGCAGAGCCAGAGTAGAGGCCCAAATGGGCACAGACTACTCTTCAGGATGCAGGGGATCTCGTTGGTGATCCAACCAATACTAGGAAGACTCGATCTGATTTTGAGGAGCCTCCTATTGCACTCACTGCCACTAAACCATTGCCCTCCAAGCATCTTTTCTTGATTCATTCTTTAGATCCACAGTCTTATGGCGAGGCTACTAGAAATCCCTTTTGGGAATCTGCATGCAGGAGGAGTACAACTCCCTCCTCGAGAACCAGACTTGGGATTTGGTTCCCCTTCCTTCTGTGAGGAAACTTGTCAGATGCAGATGGGTCTATAGGACCAAGAGCACTGTGGATGGACAGATTAGCAGATGCAAAATCCAGGCTTGTTTCCAAAGGCTTTCAGTATGTGCATGACATTGACTATGATGATACCTTCACTCAAGTAGCGAAGATGGATTCCATACGATTGGCACATTCCATTGTGACAACAAAGGGATGGGAAGTCCATCATATGGACCTTAAGAATGCATTTCTTCATGGTGATCTCTCTGAGGAGATCTATATGGAGTAGCCCCAAGGATTTATGCAGGACTCATCTTTGGTCTGTCGATTGAAGAAGTCCCTTTATGGCCTCAAGCAGGCTCTGAGGGCATGGTATGAAAATATGGATTCCTACCTGCTATCACAGACCTTTGTACGTTGTAAATCAGACCCGAATGTCTATATGCTCAGGATGGTTGATTCACTTCTACTCTTAGTTTTGTATGTTGATGATTTTCAAATTACCGGTTGTTCGACTTCAGCGATTGCTACAGTCAAGAGGATTCTACATGACAGGTTTTTTATGATGGACATGGGTCCGCTACACTTCTTCCTTGGACTCAAGATCAATCAAGATGCATCAGGCATCAAACTGTCTCAGTCCAAGTATGCATGAGATCTCCTTGAGAGATTTCACATGACAAACTGCAAGTCTGCTTCGACTCCTTTCCTATCAGGAGTCAAACTTGAGGATGGTAGGGAGACTCCACTGGTTGACAACACACTGTACAAACAACTAGTGGGGAGCTTGTTATATCTCACACACTCCAGACCAGACCTCTCTTATGCAGTTGGCATAGTTTCCAAGTTCATGCAGGAGCCGCATGAGCTACATTGGAAGGTTACAAAGACTATCCTTCGATACATATAGGGCACCATTACCTTTAGGATTCATTGTGCAACAGACTCTACATTAAATCTCATCGGGTTTACTGATTCTGACTGAGCTGGTGATAGCATTGATTGCAAGTCCACATCTGGTTACTCACTCAATCTTGATTTTGGGCCTATCTGTTGGTTGAGCAAGAAGCAAGCTGCCATTGCTCTATCTTCAGTCGAGGTAGAGTACAAAGGGGTAGTTAACATAACCATTCAGGCTATGTGGGTACAACATTTTCTCACTGAGTTGGGCATTCAGTTTCATCGATCGATCGTCATCTGGTGTGACAACCATAGCACTCTGAAGTTATGCAGAGATCCAATTCAGAGGTAGTGGACGAAGCACATCGAGATCCACATGCACTACATCCGGGACTTAGTACACGAGGGGATCATCGACCTACAGTTCTGTCCTTCAGTAGAACATACGACAAACATCTTCACCAAGACCTTCACTAAGCAGAAGTTCCATTCTCTGCGAAGTCATCTTGGAGTGAAGGACACAATTGTCCGGCAACTGTAGTTCTTCTTTTTACATACATTGTACCTTGAGGGGGAGTTTTTCCCATGAGGTTTTCCCTCTTTCCTCACTTTATTTCAATGTATATTTTGTATTTGGGTACCTAACATGGCCTCGTTGTCGGGACCCATTCTTTATTTTCACCATAGTGATGTTTAGGGGGGTGTTGGAGTTACTTCACACACACCTAGGATTTCTTTTTCCTAAGGTTTTTCCTTGTTTATTTGTCATAATTAGTCATTATCCAGTTTCCTATATTTTAGGAGAGAATATTCTACCTGGAGAATATTCTCTTTCAATTGACACTTTAGTTTGACTAGTTGAGTTGAGTCTAGATGCTGCATTGGTTTTGTCACCATGCAACATTGGGATCATCACCATGCTAATGCGCACTTGCCTTGGGATCATCACCAGACTGGCGCATTACCCTTGATTCATTGATCTACTCCTCACTGCACTTTGTTCAGTCAGTTAACTGAAGACTAGTTGACTAGTTGACTCAGTTACGTGGTGGTTCACTCTTGTAACTGCATGAGAGACTAGACTAGGTGGTAGTTCACTCCCGTAACTATTGGTGTGTGTCCAAATCACTCTAGACCACCACTATGGCGCATTGGTTCTCCTCCAGTGTGCATTCATTGAGTTATACAGAGTATATCATGTGTAAATTATTCATTATTCATAATAGTTAATGAGAATTCTTCCATTCTTTATCTCCTTCTTCTTCTTTCTTAATTTCTCTCTGCAAATGTGTGTAGTATTTTCTAGCTAGATCTATTTTATGAAGGTTCAACACATTTACAATCCTCATTCCGAAGTACCAAAGGTGAAGGAGAATAAGGGTGCATCCTTTCAAAGACATTTGTTATGCAGATCGAGGAATCAACTACAAATTTGCATTGGTGCAAGTGTCAACGTTGACATCCTCATTTTGAGGTACACAGGTGAAGGAGAAGAAGGGTGCAGCCTATCAAAGACATTTTTTATGCAGATCGAGTAGTGGGGAAGTACATCATGGAGTGTAAGACTCTTCCTAGAAGTTGGTTGCAGAGACTCTAGTCACAATTTCTCTCTATACTTTTGGAGGACCAAAAGTTCTTTTTATGGGGAGGTGTGATTCACGAGGATCCCCACACAACGATTCATTAATTTGCACAAGGATTAAATTGCTCTATTATTGATTCATCCCCCTTCTTAGTAATCCAACAATTGGTTTCAAAGCCAGGTTCCTTCAGAAATCAGTTTAACCACTGAAAGGTAGATCATGGAGAGCAACAACATGTAAAAGAATGGAATACCACAGTTCGATGGACAAAATCATGCATTTTGGAGCAGAAGGATGAAAACATATATAGAGGGACAGGGATTTGAAATTTGGCAATCAGTTGTAGATGGATACAAAGAAACAACAGTTTTGTCGACAAATGAAAGAGCAATAAAACTCGATCAAAATAATTCCAAAGCCACAAATGCAATTCTGAATGGTCTTTGTGAATCAATATTCACCAAAGTTATACATTGTAAATCCGCTAAAAAGATTTGGGACAAACTTCAAAATATTTATGAAGGAGATTCAAAAGTCAAAGCAACAAAACTTCAAACTTACATAGGTTAGTTCGAACAACTAAAGATGAAGGAAGATGAGAATATTGTAGTTTATTTCTTACGAGTAGATGAAACAGTAAATGCAATCACAGGATTGGGAGAAGAAATTAAAGAATCTGTAATTGTTCAAAAGGTACTAAGATTTCTTCTTATGAGATTTGACCCTAAGATATTAGCACTAGACGAAAGAGCAGATCTAGACTAAATAAGCATGGACGAACTACATGGAATCTTCACAGCATATGAAATGAGAACTGAACAGGAAAATCCAGATATAAAATAAGCAGCTTTCAAAGCATCCAAAAGGTCAGAGCAAAAGGGAAAACAAAATGAATATGAACATAGCAGCAGTAGTGACATCTCAGAAGATGATGAAGAAGTGACCAACTTCGTCAGAAGATTGAACAAGGGAACCAACAACAGATATAGAGGTAAGTTTCCTTTGATTTGTTTTAATTGTGATGGTATTGGTCATTTTGATAACAAATGTTCTCATAAGAAAAATAAGAGGAATGATGAAGATTACTCAAATAGCAAACAAATATATAAAGGCAAAGGAATCACAAAGAAAGTTTTCAAGAAAATCTTATGCACCAAAAAAGACATTTCATCATCAAATGAAGATGAAGTCAGTGATAGTGAGACACAAAGAGTTTTGTTCATGGCAGTAGAATACCCTAACAAAGAAGACACCGAAGAAGAATATGAAGAGGTCGAAGAAGAATATGAAGAGGTAGAAGTTGACTACTGAGAAGAATTGTTCTATTGCATAGAAGTTATAAGAAGAGAAAAGAGGAAAAACAAGAAAATACAAGCGAAACTAGACAAGAAAGAAGACACTTGTGAACTAGAACAAATGATCACAAATTTGAAGGTTCAAATATAAGAAGATAAAAAAAACTGAAGAAGCACTCAAAGAACAACTAGAAGAAAGAGACAAGATCATTGAAAAAATGGAAGCAGAGATTGTCACATTAAGAAAGGACCTTCAAAAGAAAAATATGCAAAACAACTCAAAAGTTTTGGATGACATTATCAGTACTCAAAAACCTCATCATGAAAAGTCCAAACTTGGATACAATCAGACATAAAAGGGATCAAGCTCCAAAATAACAGAACAAGAAACATATCCAAAAAGCTATGCAAAAACAATCAAATGGGATAGGAAGATTACAGGGACACTCCTCCACTGAGAAGATTCAGATTTCAAAATCAACAACCGACAGATAGGCCTAAGGAAGAAGAAGGATTCATAAGAGAAACTCCTTTAAGAAGATCTTCAACTCCTGGGTATCAAACTATATTTTTTGGTTTATGTTATGCATGTAATAATTTTGGAAATAAAGCTATGAATTGCAAATATAACAACAAGAACATAAACAACCTTGAAAGTCATACACGAAAGGGTTATCCAATAAGGCCTAGTGAAACACAAAGAAGAAGTTACAACATGTTTGAATCATTGAGCATTGAAGTGGAATGCTACAAGTGTAACAACTTTGGATACATGGCGAAAGATTGCAGAATGACAGTTCCTCCTAGAGAACCACAACAGAAAAACAACAGTCACAAACAGGAAACTCAGAAGAGAACATGGATAAGAAAGCAGAATCAGTATAGCAATGAAGAATGCACACTCGCTCTACAAGCTAAGCAGAAAAAACATGGTTGGTATGTTGACAACGGTTGTTCAAAACACATGACAGATGATAAAGACATGTTTCTTACATTAAGAAAGGAAAGAGATGGACCAGTCTCCTTTGGAAATGATGATTCAACTTAAATCATTGTAAAATGCATAGTCAGAATTGGAAACAAGAATACCAAGGCATAAAATGTTCTATTAGTAGAATATACGAAACATAATCTTCTAAGTGTGAGTCAAATGTGTGACCAAGGTCATAAAGTTACTTTCAATTCACAAAAGTGCAAGATAAGAAAACAAGGTTCATGAAAATTGATTGCAATAGCTGCAAGAACTTCAAGCGACATATATGTACTAAGTGAAGTTGGAAATGAAAAGTGTTGTCTAGGAAAGGAAAATGAAATTTGGCTATGGCACAAAAGAATGGGTCACATACACTTTGATAACCTTGTCAAAGTCAACAAAAAGGAAGCAGTTAGAGAAATGCCCTAGATTGCGAAACCAACCAACACTTTATGCAAGCAATGTCAACAAGGAAAGCAAACAAAGACCGGGTTTAAATCAAAAGAATATTCAACGACAAGACCACTGGAAATTGTGCATACTGATCTAGTTGGACCAAATACAACGAAGGGTTTAAAAGGTGAGAAATACTTTATGTTATTAATTGATGATTATATAAGAATGACTGCAGTTTTCTTTCTCAGGAATAAGTCAGAAGCTTTTGAATACTTCAAGGTCTACAAGGAATTGGTTGAAAATCAAATGGATTCAAAAATCAAATGTTTGAGATCTAATAATGGATGAGAGTTCACTTCAAAGGAATTTATGGACTACTTGACAAGCATGGAATAAAAAGGCAATTATCCATTGCTAGGACACTTCAATAAAATGGAGTTGTTGAAAGAAAGAACATGATAGTACAGGAAATGGCTCAAACAATGTTAATGGATTCCAAATTGACATATATATTTTGGACACATGCAGTGCATACAACGGTTCACATTCAAAATAGAGTAATGCTCATAAACAACACTAACAAAACTCCCTAAGAGCTATGGAAAGGAAGACCAACAAATGTGAATCACTTTAGAGTATTTGGAAGCAAATGCTACATCAAAAGAGAAGATGGCAGAATGAGAAAGTTTGACTCTCGTGTGGACAAATGAGTACTTGTTGGTTACTCAAGTACAAGGAAAGCATACAAGTGTTACAATCTGAGGTTGAACAAAGTTGTGGAAAACATCAATGTAACAATTGATGAAACAAGTGGACGAGAATTAAAGGAAGAATAAAATGAATCAATGGAACAACTTTACGAAGAAGAAGCAGAAGATGAAGAAGATATAGAAAAGGGAAGATGAAGATGATCAGATAGAAGTAGAAGAGCAAGTTCAACAAGTGCCTCCAAAGACACCTAGCAAATGAGTACAGAAGAATCATCCTTCAGATCAAATTATCGGAAACAAAGATGCAGGACTTGAGACTAGAAGAAGAATCCGTTCACCTGAACAAACACACCTAGAACTCTCATCTATGATTGAACCAAATAGTTTTGAAGAGGCCGACAAGGATGAATTTGGGAATAAAGCCATGGATGAAGAATTGGATAAAATAGAGAAGAATGGCACTTGGGAATTGGTTCCAAGACCAAAGAATAAGAATGTGATTGGCACAAAGTGGGTATTCAGAAATAAATTGAATGAAGATGGACATGTTACAAGGAACAAAGATAGATTGGTATGTAAAGGATACGCACAGGTTGAAGGAATCGACTTTGAAGAGACATTTGCTCCAGTTGCTAGAATGGAAGCAATCCGATTGCTCCTAGCTTGTGCATGCTCCAAAATATTGAAGTGTATCAGATGGACGCGAAATCAAATTTTCTGAACGAGGAACTTGAAGAAGAAGTCTACATTGAACAACTAGAAGGATTTTAGTTGTCAAAGAATGTAGATTATGTGTGAAAATTGAAGAAGGCCTTGTATGGTATAAAATAGGCTCCTAGAGCATGGTACTCTAGACTGGATAAATATCTACATCAGGCAGGGTTCGGAAAAGGAAGTGCAGACAACAACCTCTACATCAAGGTAACTGAAGATAATATTTTATTAATTGAAGTTTATGTTGATGATATTATTTTTGGAAGCAATGATGATAGGTTAAGCCAAAAATTTGCAATGGATATGCATAATGAATTTGAAATGTCATTACTCGAAGAACTATCCTTCTTTCTGGGTCTTCAGATATGTCAAAGCAACCAAGAAATTTTTATTTATCAAACTAAGTATATTAGAGAAATGCTAAAGAAGTTCGGAATGGAAGATTGCAAACTAGTTACCACTCCTATGCAAACTAGTTGCAAGTTGAGAAAAAATGGCGATTAAAAGTCTACAGACCAGAGGCAATACAGGTCAATGATTGGTAGCTTACTATATGTGACAACATCCTGACCATATGCAATGCAGGCAGTTGGACAGGTGGCACGATTTCAAGCAACACCAAAGGAATCACATGTATTAGCAGACAGGTGGCACGATTTCAAGCAACACCAAAGGAATCACATGTATTAGCAGTGAAGAGGATTTTCAGATATCTCAAAGGAACAAAAGCGTTTAGATTATGATATCCAAAAGGAAAGGATCTATCAATTATTACCTACACAGATGTAGATTGGGCAGGTTGCATTGATGACCGACGAAGCACCGGTGAGCAATGTTCTACTTGAGTGAGTGTTTAGTATCATGGTTAAGCAAGAAACAATCATCAATATCCTTATCTATAGTCGAGGCAAAGTATATTGCAGCAACAACATGTTATACACAGGTTCTATGGATGAAACAAACTCTTACAGATATACAGGTGGAGTATGATGATCCCATTCCAATCTATTGTGATAATACAAGTGCCATCAGTATATCAAAGAACTCGCTGATGCACTCCAAGACGAAGCACATTCTAATAAATTATCACTTTCTATGGGAACAGGTTGCAGAGAAGAACATCATAGTTGAATATGTGGGCACAAAAGAACAAGTGGCAGACATCTTTACAAAACCACTTCCAAGAGAAGCCTTTGAGTATATTTGCTAGAGACTCGGAGTAATTGATACTCCAAAATGAATGCTTTTGAATGCTTATCTTATATGTCTTAGATTTGCACGAGGAAGCACCATAAAGATGACAGTTCAGGCTGGAGGATGAGTTTCATGAAGAGTTCAGTCAGGGGGAGTATCACCACAGACAATTCAGTTAGGGGGAGTAGCCCCAGATGGAAAGATACCTTTGCCATTGATGACAAATGGGGAGAGATTTATCAAATGCGTTCTTAGAGAAAGAGCACAAAGGAATGGTTCCAAGGGGAGCGATGGTCACAAGGAGAGCATGAGTGATATGACTTCAGTATTGCATCAGAGTGTTGCCATCAATGCCAAAGGGGGAGATTGTTGATTATTTGGGTTGGTTTTCATTGATGTCAAGCCTTGAAGAAAGTCCAGTAGCAAATTTCGGTAGCACAAAGGTTTGGGTAATGGACCCAAGTTTGTTTGATGGTTAATGGTATGAATTTTGATATATTTGTAAGTAATACTATTCTATATGGATAGTACATGTCATGCCATTTCCGATGGTATGTGGAACGTCACATAACTCCTCACAGTTAGAGAGTTATGGCCATGTGAAGTTGGAGAAAGGTTTGGGTAATGGACCCAAGTTTGTTTGATGGATAATGGTATGAGTTTTGATATATTTGCAGGTAAGAATATTCTAGATGGATAGTACATGTCATGCCATTTTCAGTGGTATGTGGAACGTCACATAATTCTGCACGGTTAGAGAGTTTTGGTCATGTGAAGTTGGAAAACTCTCATGAGTCATCTAGAAGCCCCAAAAGGTCAAAGTAGTCAAAGTGGTTTAAGAGATTTTAGAAGGTAAATAATAAAGTGAAGTGATGAGTGTACTATAAGTCAAAGTGAATACAAAAGAAATTATTTAAATAATAAATTTAATGGATAAATTACTAAGTGAACAAGTGGTTAGAAGTGGGTTAACCCTAAAATAAGGAAAGTTGGTTAAGATCGTTAAAAGGTAACCCCTTAAGCAAGCTACATGAAGGTATAAATAAGAGGCAATGCTTTCTCATTTTAATCACACTTGAGCATATTGAATATATACAAGTGACTAAGGTAACCAAAGGATATCTAAGCTGAATTTCAGAGGGAAGGTGAAGTAAAAAAGGTTGAAATTCAAGGGAGGATAAATTCTTTTGATGATGCTTTCTAAGGTATGTTATTTACAGGTCATCTCACCATTTTCGCAACAACTTTTTTTCTAGAATGATTCAAACCGTGAAATTGGGAGGCCATTGAGGAAACAAATCCAAGTAGTTGTGATACAAATTTCAGCTTGTGGGTCGTTGTATTTTTTGAGTTACACGTTGTGGAAAACAGGGTTTGTGGCTAGTCCTGAAACTAGTCTAAAACAAGTGTTTCGGGTAAAAATGTCATAACTTCTTCATAACATATCCAAATTAAGTAAGACAAAATGTATTGGTTAGAGTATAGTCTGCAGTATTTTGTGTCCAATTTTCAGATCCATACAACGCATATTTCATGCGGGGAATGCTCTACAAGTTCGCTCTCTAGAATAAGCCAGAATTCAACAAGGTATGCCATTTTTGCTATAACTCCTTTTCTGAGAGGTTCCAAGTAATGAAATATGGAGGAATTGCAAACAAGACACTGAAGAACATTATGTACTATTTTTATACCATTATTCATTACAGGTACATAGTTATGATTATTGCAAGTTAGGGTTGTTGACTAATCCAAAATTAGTCATGTGAGACTAAATTAAAGTTTGATGAAAATGCTAGTCTCTTGTTGTTAAAGTTAAAGAAGGTTTGTAGGTATGTGATCATATACACTACCTCTATTACAGAGTTACAAATCAGATTTGGATGATGAAATTGTTCAGGGCTTTTGGTTGAGGTACATGTTGGGTACATGGTTGAGACAAGTAGTTGATGAGTTGGC